>BQNB010032349.1:1893-53245 GCA_026074375.1 Tanacetum coccineum | reverse complement strand
ACAAGCCTCGAGCCTAGTAATCCTCATGCGATCATAAAATCGAAAACGTCGAATCTGCCTCTTCTCTTTACGAACACGCAACTCCCTCCGCTAAAGTCAGGAAACTCTCTAACTCGCAACATCTAACGTGCTTCTAAGTCTCGTATTATCCCGCTCCAACTCATTGATCCTCTCTGACAAAACAGCACTCTGCTGACCCGTCGCTACAATCCTTTGCCCTTGATCCCTCTGAATGCCCTTAATAACCTGAACTCGATGAACTGGGATCTCCTTAGTGTGAACATGAAATCTCTGTACCCGGTCTCCTAATGTCTCATAAGTAACCTCTACAGCTCCCTCCTCCTAAGCAGGCTCAAGGATATCATTTGGCACCGCAGGGTGCATAACCCTCTCAACTCTAATCTCAACCATGCCCCTCATACTCATCTCAATCTCCCCTTAATCAACAGCCTCAACCACAACCCTAGCATATATCCCCTCTGCTATAAGAGCATCCGCGTAAGCAATACACTTATCAATCTTTGTCTGAATCTTAGTATCGATATCATGCTATGGGTGAGGCTCATCACTACCCCTAATAATAACATTATCCCTCAAAAGAGTCTCTTTAGGTACAAATGACTCAGAACTCTCATCCAAACAATCCTCTAAATCTGTCATAGAATCAAAACTCCCAATCCTCTTAGGTGGTGGTAAAAGATCAGCACGTGCAGAAGACAATGCTCCAGGTATAGGTGAAAATAAAGGTACAGATGTCGTAGGGGACCTACTCCTCTTGCAAGAAGGACCCGCAAAAGAAGAATGAGATAGTCTCTCGGTAGTAGCAGATTAATGAGGAATACTCGGTACTGATAAACATAACTGATGACTGGATCTCGTACCCGATGGTAGTGCTGGTGATTAATGATTCAAAGATGAATGACCGAATGAAGAATCGAATAGGTCATCTGAAGAAGAATCCGATGAAGTCTCTGATGAATCATCAAAGGAAAAGAGATCTGATGAAGAGTAGTCAACTGAATGTCTCATGTGACAACCGTGATTTAGAGATGTTAGTTTAACCATTAGAGTTAACTTGCTTAGCTTTATGTGTTTTGATTTATGTGTGTAAGTCGTTTTGGTGTTATAGGTTATATGGTATATGTGTTATTATATGAGTTTAAGATAGTAGAAATGAATGATTTAGTCATTTCATTTCGTATGTGATGGTGATTCGAAAATATAGTGATATTCATTATTTTATCGTCGGTAAAATTGAAGAAGTATGTATCGTTTATTTCGAGTTGAGGTTAAGTAGTGAATTGAGATTTATAATTTATTTATGAATTTAATAAATAAAAATAATTTGAGAAAAATAATATTAAGTAGTAAAAGTGTTTTTATTTCAAAGTGTGTATTTATTTAAAGGTAAAGTAAATAAGGTGTATAAATATTTTTGTATTTAAAAAAATATATATATAAATATATATAGGAGGGATCACGAAACTTAATAAAATATATATATAATATATATATAGGCTCTGGTTCTGTTGAAAAGGTTTTTATTTTGAGAATATTAAGAAATCTACGTTTGAACAAATTGATTCATATTTTTTGATTTGATTCACAAGTAAACATCATTTAATAGTGAATCAAAGCTATAAATCACAAATTTGATTCACAAATCATTGCTAAATTCGAGTTATGGTAATGATTCCTTAAATTTGTATAGAAGACTCAGTATTTTACTTATATTGCAAAAACGAGAGATTTTTTTAACATTGATTCGAATTTTTTTTACATATTTTGAATTATAATCACATTAAAATGAGTTTTACATTTGAAAAACTTGAATAAAAGTTAAAAATCTATCATTTTTGAAAACCTTCTCAATCTTCTCAGAATAAAAACCTTCTCAATCGATCCGGATTCACTACGTGTAAAAAGAAAAAATAATTTTCTAAAAAAATATATAAAAAATGAGAAGTTGGAAATTACTAATATATCTTTGGTTAAAAAATGATACCATTTACGATTAAGTTAATAGTGTAAATATTTTAATTTTCAAACTTTCGTCATTTTTTGGTCAAGTAATAAACTACTTTTTATCGGAATGGCTACAATAATACCATTACAAGTTGCATTAAGGATCATGCCATAAGAGCGTGGGGTGTGGTGACGAATGGGATTCGTCAGTTCTATGTGGCTTCGCCAATGTGCTTCGGCCACGAACACCACATGGGCATTTCGCCGATTTCTTCGCACTCAAAATCGTCCAATTCTCCAAACGCAAGACGATAAGAATTGAAATTGGATTATCCGTCCAATACGGCTAGTGCTAAAAGTATTTATTTTTTGTAATTTTTTTTCCACCTTTTTTTATTGTAATTATACATAACACTGCACTCTTTTAAACACAAAAATACACAAACCTTGTTTTTTTTTAAAAAAATTTTAAATTTTTTTTTTTTATCAAAAAACACATAAAAATGTGTCTCAAAAATCCAAATGAGCAATGGTATTTCACTCATTTCAATCCAACTCGTATACCAACAAGAAACTTGCCTCAAACCCGTCTACACCATGTCCAACACTCACCATTTTCGTCGTCATTCCAACAAATCAGGTTTGGTACACATAATGGTAACATCTACCAGCCACCGGAACATTATTTTACCGTCAACAACAAAAACGTTTTTTAACCACCAACACAATAACCAATTTCAAAGTTTGCAAACAAAAAATGCTCCATTTCCAAAATTCTCCAAAAAAACAACAAGATGTTTTTTTAACTATCGCAGCTCATAACAATGATTCTAAGAACCACAAACCTCAAACACCCAAAGATAACCGTAAACGAGTGGCGAAACGAGTCACGGTGGATTTGGTCGATGAGGACGAGGAGGAAGAAGAGCTTATTCGTTTAGTGTGCGCGTTGGACACGTGACGAAGAAATTTTGCTAACTGAGTGTTGGATCGAAACCTCCGAGAACGGCCAAATTGGAGCCGACCGAACCGATTATTCGTTTTGGGGACATATTATGGATGACTTCAACAGTGCTACCACCCAAGGTTATCGTACCAAACATATGCTCACAGGTAAATGGACTATGATCACCGGTGATTGCCAAAAGTTCAACGCTATTTACAAACATATTGAACGTAAAAGCGGGGAAAATAAGGCGCATCATATCGAGGCTGCAAAGGTCATTTTTGCAGCTCAACAACCGAAGGGGATAAAGTTTCAACTTGAACACGCGTGGCGTATTTTAAAAGGTCACTCCAAATGGGACGCGCCGAAACCCCTTGATATAGAGGATCACAGGGAGATTTTAGGGCCTGAAACGAGACCTCGTCCCGCGGGCAAAACTTGACCCGCAAAAAAGACCAAATCTAAAACGACGGGGAGCAGCGGGGAAGTGCATCGGGGTCTATATCTGATTTTGTATCTGAGGATTTAAGGCGCAAATTACAAGTAGGAACATCCGCATACGAGGAGAAGAAACAAAAAGAATTGGCGATGATGGAGTTCAAAGAAATGGAGTTTCTCATGATTGATGCCGATCAGCTGCCAGAACCTAAAGCGCGCATTATCCGAAGGAGACAAGAAAAAATCATTGCAAAATATGCTCAAGAGTGACCGGACAATAATCTAGTTTTTTATTTATTGTATTAATTTTATGGGCTAATTGCACAGGAAAGGTATCTAACTTGTCTACCTTTGTAAGTTGTGTGTAGCCAACTATTTTTTTTTTGCAGTTCTGTGTAGCCTACTTTCGAATTCGTGCAGTTCCATGTATCGGATGACCTTCTTATCAGGTTACAAGTCATTTTTCCATTTACAAAATATTCTTTTATGACATGTTATTAATTAGTACACATCACATTTATAAAACTCACTTCCAAACACCATCTTCTCCTTAATTTTACCAACACCATCCATTTCAGCCACCAACTCCACCACACTTACCTCATTTATTTCTCGTCACCCATACACTCGCCTATTATCATCCCACGTAAGAACTTTATTTCCAAAACACCCGTTTTTCTTCCACTTTAACAACCACCACCATCACTACCATTTCATCACCACCATTTTAGCAGTCACCACGAAACCCATCACCTTCTCCTTCACCCAGTGCCCAGCCCGATGATTACAAGGTTGGTTCAAAGCCTTTTTAACCAACTAATTCATCCAAAACCGAGATGGTATCTAGCTGATCGGAATATAATTTTGTCCAAAGCAACATCCTTTGAGCATTGTTCATTCACCACTGTTGCAAAAATATCGGTAATTAAAACTTAACACACAATAAAGTATACATCATCTGTAGTATATTATAGTGGATCTTGTTGATAATTTAATACATAGCTTAAGGTAATTTTAAAATCTCTTCTCAAAAGCTGGTTTTTATAAAAGGTCTAAGTAAGTCTGGTTAAGCCATACTTTTGGGAGGTTGAATCAGATCTGTTTTTGGACACTTTGTGATGATGGAATTTTTAAAAACAGTTAGACACCTTATTAATTTTTCAAAAACATATAGTAGTCTCATAACTCATTGGGGTTGATGTGGTTGTAATAAGAACGTCTAATAAGGTCATTTAATATTTTATTAGCAGCCATAAAGTGACTATAAAATTCTGCTATAATCTGAAAAACTTAAATAAAGGGATTTAAGGTATTTAGAGTATAAATAATATATGGAAAGTATGGTGTAATGTTTATAATCATAGTATAGACATTAGAAATCCATCAATAATAAGGTTACATGAGCTAGGGCCATAAACCTTGATCATGAATAACCGTTAGTCGTATTGAGTAGATTTTTGCTAGGAAATTATGTGCGCATTCATGAAGCTTGAGGTGAGTTTTCATAGCCCCCTTTTAATTGTTTTCTTAGGGTGAAAATGATACAAAATGTGTTTGAAGTGTTTAAGAGTTGTGATAAATGTTTTTAATTATTTTGGACATTACTTGGTATTATAACTTATGTGTTATGAGTTTATGGATCGAAGGGGTACGCCTACCTAGTTTTGGATATGTTTATGGATTGGAGGGGTACGCCTAGCCAATGTGATGTGTACTTGGATCAGAGGGGTACGCCTACCCAATGTGATGTGTATTTGGATCGGAGAGGTACGCCTACCCAGTATTGGATGTAATGATGGATCGAAGGGGTACGCCCACCCGAGAAGGATCAGATGGATACACCTATCCCATGTTTGTGTGGTACATTATGGGTGAGCTTGGTTGCTAATAGTGCTAGTGTTAATCTAAGCCTGAATGTGTAATTTATTGTGTGATGATTTTAAATTGATGCATTTGCGAATAATATTCTTGTATGTCCTAATGTTTTTTTAATCACAACAAGAGTAAGTGTTTTCCTTTAAACCTATGAATCTCACCAACATTATATTAACGTTTTAAAGTATCATTTTTAGGTGAGCATAGTGAAGTTAAGGATGTTAAGATGCGTGGCTAAAGAGACCTTAGGAATTGTGTCACACCCCTAAACGAGGCCTACACGGAAACACGTGTCTGGGGGCGTGACGTCATAATATACATCACACAAGATACAAAGAACGACCTCTAAGGGTATGTTTAAAAATCCAACATCGTTGCATTAATTTAAAATAGTTAAGGTTTTACATAAGTTCAAAGATAATCTGTGGAAGCGAATAAAAGGTTTCAAAGTTTGACAACGATGTTAACATAAAGAATAATAATTCTTGAAAATCGGTCCAATGCAAGGCAACACCATAAAGCAAGCAAAGACATCAACAGCTAAGCACCTGAGAAAAACATGCTAAAACGTCAACATAAAGTTGGTGAATTCATAGGTTTGAATTTAGTATTAAAAGTGGACCACAAGTTCGCAGTACGCATGTGACAGTTATAACAGATACAACTCCACATAAAAAGTATTTACCGTTGCTCTAAGGTCATGACACCGAAGCTCAATTAAAAGGAAGCATATTATATGCCAAACAAGAATTAATTGCCCTAAAGGTATCTGACAAAGATCACCTAGTGAAGTCCGACATGGTATATATCCGTTTATCGAGAGCCTCGTGGTTAGTGAGCGCTACTCACCCGGATAAGGATAATTAGTCCCAATAGATCTATTTACAACATTCGCGCTTACTTAACCAGTCCATCGGTTAAGCAATTGACGATTCATGATAGTTCGGGCATTAGTGGTCTCTTCGCTAATGTTTCTCACCCCAAAATAGTAAAGTAACTATGTCTATAATTTAAAAACAAGCAATGTTTCTCACCCCAAAATAGTAAAGTAAAAGTAGTAAAGCGTAGGGCTATGAACTCACCTTAGCAAGATGAGCAAATGATAAATCACGCAAGTAAAGGATGATATAGAAATATAGCCGCGACCTAGAATAATAACGCGTCTTAGGAACACGGAAAGTATGCCAAGAATTTCGCAATATGTTCATCACCAAAACACATCCATATGTGTTTATGCTTTGGTTTGATTATCAAATCATGACGAAAGCATGCTCTTTCTTTCTCTTGGAGTAGATCAAGATGTCATCAATAAAAACGATCACGAATTTATCCAGATATGGCTTACACACCCGATTCATCAGATCCATGAATACCGGCAGCACGTTGGTTAGTCCAAACGGTATCACTTGAAACTCATAGTGACCGTAGCATGTTCTAAACGCTGTCTTTAGAATGTCTTCCTCCCGAACTATGAGCTGGTGATAACCAGATCTCAGGTCAATCTTAGAGTAGACTCTTGACCATTGCAACTGATTAAACAAGTCGTTGATTCTCGGAAGTGGATATTGATTCTTCATAGCTAACTTGTTCAGTTCACGGTAATTGATACATATCTGAAAAGATCCATCTTTCTTTTTGACAAACAAGATCGGGGCTCGCCAGGGTGAGGAACTCGGTCTTATAAATCCCTTGTCAAAAAGTTCTTGCAGTTCTGACGGTGCTAATCTATACGGGGCTCGTGCACAGGTGTAGCACCAGGGACCAAGTTGATTTGAAATTCAACTTGTCGCATTGGTGGTAATCCAGGCAACTGTTCTGGAAAGACCTCCGAAAAGTCGTGTACAATTGGCATGTCCTCAAGTCGCTTCTCCTCTGACTTGTCTCCGGTTTCCTTCTTCGTAACTTGTGCCAAAAAAATCGAGCAACCTCTCTTAATATATTTCTGAGTTTTAGTGCATGATATAATGCTTAACTTTGAATTCTCTCCTTTGCCGCCTCTATCACCTTGAACTATTAAAACTTCGTCTCCATAGGGAATCCGCATGATCTTCTCATCATAAACGATCACCTCATGATGGTTCGCTAACCAATCCATGCCGATGATGACATCAACACTCCCAAGTTCGACTGACATTAGGTCAATATTGAATGGGTGACCTAACAATCCTAACGTACATCCTCTAAGTATGGTATTAGTTTTAGAAATTCTTTCGTCGGCTAATTCGACAGCATAGCTAACGTCTAAAGTATCAGTGGTTACATAAAGCAAAGTACTAAAAGTAGTCGACACGAAACTTCGATCGACACCCTAATAAAATAATACAAAAGCATAATGGTTGTTGAGAAGAAACGTACCCTTGACGACATTTGAATCGGGGTTAGCGTCTCCTCTACCCAGCATATATGCTTTTCCTCTTGCTTCACCAATTCTGTTCTTGTTTCCAGCTTTGTTTCCACGGTTTTGATCCTTCAGCTTTGGGCAATCACTCCTGTAGTGTCCTTGCCTTCCATACTGGAAACATGTTACAACCCTCTAATTCACTACTTGACCCCTCTGAGTAGAAGTAGTGGAATTTATGACCTTACAATCCCGAGTTAAATGCCTAATCTTGTTACACTTCCCACATCTCATAGTGCATGCCCCTTCATGATGTAGCTTACACTTGTTGTGGAGAGGAAATGGTCTATTATACGATTTTCTCTCATTGTTGCCAGCCGTATAGGCTCTTACCACATTCTGACCTCCAATATTTGGCATTTTAAATGGTGGCTGATGTCCACGGTTGTCTCTCTAATTGACCTCCAACCGTCTTTTGTTTTTAGCATTTTTTACAGCATATCCTTTCAACTTTTGGTCCATTATGTTGTTGGCAATTCGAACATCTTGGAGTCTCATGGGTTCTGCAGCAATCACATTACCTTGATGTTATCGGGGAGACCTCCAATGAATTTCTCAACCCGATCGCATCGGTCAGTATGGCGAGCTTCGCCGGGGTCACTACTTCGGGGGAAGCGAACAATTGTGCACCAGGCAGCTGCCAGCTGCCCCGCCCCTCCTCGCAGACCATCTTGGTGCACATCATAGTCAACTCTTGAAATCTCTAAGTATAAGCAGCCAGATCATTATTTTTCACGGTCAGGTTCCACAGTTTAGTTTCCATCTTTTGAATTTCATTTCTTGGGCAATACACTTCACCCATTAACTTCATGAGCTCTCTCCATGACATGATGAATGCAGCATCAGTTCCAACGATTCTCTTATGTGAGTTCCACCAAGTTAGAGCACTATTCAACAAGGTGCAAGTAGCATACTTAAATTGGTAATTCTCTTGACAATTGCTGATATGGAACACTGTTTCCCTCTTCTCAAACCACCTTGTCAATCCGACAACTCCTTCCGTTCCCTTGAAGTTGAGTGGTTGACACTTCATGAAGTCTTGGTATGTACACTCTCGAACAACATGCCTAGCATCCCTATTATTCTCATTTAGATTTCCATCTCCACCATTCCCATTTCCACCATTTCCATTATCACCGTCACTACCGTTTTGGCTTTGACTTTTAGCCTCGAGAGCATTTGCACCACGGGCCACTTCATAAGTAGCCAACGCTTCTTCCACTAGTCGGCTAACGAGTTCTTCGTTTGCCTCCGAGGTCATACCAGAATGAGTGATAGTCATGTTCTACAGCACAAGACATAACATACGGTGAGATTCCATACGAGATATAGCCACTATAAATGGTAAATAAGGTTTATATAGGAAAATACAATAGAACATATTTTGTCAGAACAAGTAAATAACATTAAAGATGAGTACGCGAGAGAATCATAACAAGCTTTTCATATCATATATAAAAGCATCAGTCGGTTACATTCAACCCATAATGGAGAACTTGATTTATGCTAAAACTACTACTAACACTGGTTCTACTATTAGTCTAAAGTACATACACAACATCATGGACAAAAACTTAAACGCCTCGCAGCGAATGTCTCTAATCTCCTAAATCGCATCCTGTCATAGTAGCAGAACCTATTGGATTATACCCTAAGGCTCACCTCTTCATAATATCATAGCTTCACCGAAACCTATTGGCTCTCGCTCTGTTCCATCATTAATGGTGATCTCTAAAGTTCGTGTTGATCCTGTCAAGGATATAACCTGCTCACATGTAATGCTAGCTCTATCTCCATCAGACCAATCAAACTCCTCAGACTCCATCTCTCTCTGTCCGTCTCAATGTCCTCTATCCTCCTGAAGTGAATCTATATGACTATGATCATTAAATATCTTGCAAATCCTCATCAACTTGCTCCAACGCTCTATAGCATCGGGCATATTCATAGGCATCAGGATATCAATCGCGGCTACACATCTACTCAACTTCATAGTACTCTATCACTGATGGACTTGGACTCGTCCTCAACCTCGTCCTCTACATTAAACCCAACCATCGACCTCCGTACCATACCTGCATCAACCCCAGTCACAACATCCCTATCTTTTGCAACCTCAACAGCCATAGCATCAGCCTCAATTTCCTCTAACACATCCGTATCAATGTCCTCCTCAACACTATCCTCTGGTGAAATAAAATCCCTAAACCTCTTGGGAGGTGGAAGAAGATCAGTATGGGAAGGAACTAAAGCTCTCATAGCATGGATATATGAAGTCACAGTAGCAGTAGGGGACAAGCATCTCTTGCGAGATGTTCTAGCAGATGACTTAGAAGAAAAATCCCCAGATAACAACCTAGATGTCGTTGGTGGATACATGGTAGATAATGGGGCAGACCTCTAACAGAGATATGCCTCGCTACGTCGTGGAGTCCTAGCAAGTGATGGATGAACAAATCTCGGTGGTGTAGATGAATCGGCATTGGTGGTGTCTGGTGGTGTATGTCCGGAAAAGGAATGACACATAATAGAATGCCAGATGATGAATGATCTGAAGATGAATGACTCAATGATGATCTAGAAGTAAAACGATTCAAGAGATGTGATGTATACCTCAATGCTAAACGATGAGGAGGTAAAGGCTTAACCGACTTCCTCACGGTCAATGCCCTACATGTCCTACCAGGAAGAGTATGGTAAAGTCAACCAATAGGAATGTCCTACCGGGGTCAGATTAGAATAGCTTGTCGTCGACGAATCCTGGGTGGGGCAAAAAAAGGATGCAAGTGGATACTCAGGATGATGGTGGGATGTAACATAGCAGATGGTTCGGGTCAAATAGGGGCAGTACGGGTTCTCTGAATGAAGTAGTAGGTGAAGATGATCGTAATGCAACTCTGCTCTCCATCTAGTTAGCATAGCCTCATGAGGTGTGTAGGTGAATACATTGCCTCTTGGGTATCTCAGTATCTGTTCTGAATCGTCTGAACACAGAAAAGTAAAACCATAGGTGCTACAATATACGGGAAGGTGGCGAACTCTCTGAAAGATAGCCTTCTGACGATGAATGGAGTATCATGCTAGACGTACCAGGCAGGTGACGGCAAACTTCAGCCGCCCCCTCCTGTGGTGCATGCCGGGACTCAAAGAAATAGAACCGATAAGGATAACTCGCAGAAAAGAGGATCCCACACTCTCGACTGATACGTCTAAAGAAATAGAAATAACTGGAACTGTCATAACCTGCACAAGCAAGAGTTTATATAAATCCCCTTTATATCAAACCATGCCAATGCATGCAATGCAGGAAAAATATTGGATAGATGTTAGGTATATGTCATGGCCATAATTTTACGTATTATAAATTATGAAGTGTGTTATAAATTAATCCACGTATACTTATCGATAGTACTTTATATGTAAGCAAGTAACACGTTAGGATCACTACTGATTATAGGACAGACCTAAAATTTTAATTAACATGTTTCTCTATAACCTTGGCTTTGGATACCAATCTGTCACACCCCCAAATGAGGCCTAGACGAAACACGTGTCTGGGGGTGTGACGTCATAATATACATCACACAAGATACAAAGAACGACCTCTAAAGGTACGTTTAAAAATCCAACATCATTGCATTAATTTAAAATAGTTAAGGTTTTACATAAGTTCAAAGATAATCTGTGGAAGCGAATAAAAGGTTTCAAAGTTTGACAACGATGTTAAAACTGATAATATAATCTTGAAATTGGTCCAATGATAAGGCAACCCTATAATGTACAAGACATCCACAACTTAGGCACCTGAGAAAAAACATGCTAAACGTCAACATAAAGTGTGGAATTCATAGGTTTGAATTTAGTATTAAAGTGGACCACAAGTTTCGTAGTTACGCATATTGTGACAATTGATAACAGATACAACCTCCACATAAAAGTATTTACCGTTTGCGATAAGGTATGGACACCGAAGCTCAATTAAAAGGAAGCATATTATATGCCAAACAAGAATTAATTGCCCTAAAAAGTATTTGACCAAGATCACTTAGTGAAATCTGACATGGTATATATCCGTTTATTGGGAGCCCCGTGTGGTAGTTGTGCGCTACTCACCGGATAGGATAATTAGTCCCCAAATAGATCTATTTTACAAACATTCGCGCTTACTTAACCGTCCCATCGGTTATAAGCAATTGACTGTTCATTATAGTTCGCGGCAATTATGGTCTATTGCTACGTAAGGCAAAAAACGTTATTAGAAAGCGTAACGTAATTTAACCGTGTCCATAGATTTAAAAACAAGCAATGTTTCTCACCCAAGTAGTAAAGTAAAGTTAGTAAAACGTGGGGCTATGAACTCCACCTTAGCAAGTATGAGCAAATGATAATCAGCAAGGTAAAGGATGATATAGAAATCTAGCCGCGACCTAGAATAATAACGCGTCTTAGGAACACGAATGTATGCCAAGAATTGCACAATATGTTCATCACCAAAAGACATCCATGTGTGTTTGTGCTTTGGTTTTATTATCAAATCATGACGAATTAAAATCATAGAGTTTTTCGTTAAGTTTCAACGTTTAACCAAAAATTACTATTTTTAGTAAGTTTCTATTTTAGGAAAGTTTTTAGTTTCAGGACGTTAATACCGTCCCCTATATTTGCTTAATCCATATTTCCTTAAGGGCACTATAGAAATCTAAACGTTTAACTTCCATGTCCATCTTGCTAAAATTTACCAAACTTACTATTTTTAGTAACCTTAACGCTTTTCCTAAAATATGTTAACGACGTCTTTAAATGATACTAATCAATATATATGTGTTACTATATGTTTCGCTAGTGTTTTAAAAGCTCAAAATATCTCGAAAGTGTCCGAAAACCCATTTTACTATTCACATCAGCAACTATTCATTTGGTTTTGCCGAAAAATGTTTCAAGTTTCATTTGGCTATAACTTGGCCGTTTTAAGTCCAATTTTAGTGTGCGATATATGAAAAACTATCTATTCGAAACGAGCTCTCCAAAAACTACTTTTACGCCTAATGAAAACATTCCTAAGTCGCTCAAAACCTCAAAACCATTTCGGATCAGCAACTACCTTTTTCACAAACGCTTCCAAAAATCACACCAAACTTCACAATAGTGCCTAGTCTAGCCTAATCTCCATTCACAACTAATCCACAACAAAACCACACCTAAAACTAACCTAATCCCTTCATTTCTATTGTTGCAACTCTCATCCAACTCTCATCTCACCAAGGACATAATATTTAACTAGTGAAACAAAGTAACATCATTATTTATAAAATCTTGTTTTATAATCTTTCAAAAATTAAAACACAACATATGGATGTATGGATCTTGAACATATATGAAAGAACATAAGTAAACCACAAGAAAAGATCAAGACACTTACAAAAGTGAAGAACAAGTAGAGAAATCACAAGATCTAAACCCTAAAATACTAGATCTATAAAACCCAACAACAAATCTTGAAACCCTAGTTTATAAACTCTTGAAAGACCCTTGAAATCAAATGAAAACCTTCTTGAAATAACCTTGGATCTTGATAAAATGAAGTTTAGGATGTGTGAATCTTGGTAGAAATCAAAAGTATGGATTGTGTGTGTTTCGTGGGCTAGGAAGAGACAAGAGAGAAAAAAAATTGTTGAGATTATGTGTGTGAATGAAATGACCTAGAATAAGTTAAGGATGTTTATATAGTGCCAAAAGGACTTAGGGTTTAGACAAAATAGTGAACCATAGCTTGGTGGGTGACTAACAAAAATTGAAAACCATGAACCCATGGTCCATGTAGTTCGGTCGAATACTAGGAACAAAGGGATGGACCAAAACCATTTTCTTTGGCTCCAAGTTTGATTTAAATTCACTAATGGTCAAACTGTCCAAGCTTGCATGTGATATGTAAGGAAGTTGGCTTGTAGTGTGTTAGCCTCACTTTTTAGTGAAGCTGGCATCTTACACGTGAATTGGACTAGTCTTGGATACTGCGTGTCACGCAGGGGTCATTTATGTAAACTAGGAATAGTTTTCTTTTTCTTTTAGTATATATACCCCTCATGGCTCTCCATGAGGGGTGGTGGATGTTCATTTTGTAATTTTTCCTTTCTCTCTCTAATCTAATATTTCCTCTTTGTGTTCATCTCACCCTCTCTCTACTTTCTCTCACTAGAAAACATAATGATTCATCTTTTGTTCTTTGATCAACCAAGACCCCCGAAAAGGTGTTTTGTATCTCGTACAATTGGTATCAAGAGCTAACCGGAGGTGTTTTGTATTTGTGTTTGTTGTCGTCGTGATCTCAGTTTTTTATGGCTTATTTTTGCTTATATTCTTAGGTGTTTTGTCCTCAAAAAGCCACAGCTTACTTTTTTGATTTTTTGTGTATGTTGTCTCGTGATTATGGCTCATTATAGCTTATTTACTGCTTATTTTCGTGTTTTTAAGAAAAGTCACGACATAAGTCTTTTGGCAACAAAAGTTCATATCATCCTAGTGTCTTATCAGTTTTATTGTACATCAAAAGGAGGTTGAGCTTATTGGTGGTTTATTGCTTATTACGAGACCAAATAAGAAGCCTTTTTGGTCCGGTCTTATTTTCATGTTTTGGCTTATTTTTCGTGGTCTTTTTAGCGCACTAAACTGCTTATTCGAGTTCTATTTATGTGGCTTATTCTCCATTTATGAGTCACAAAGAGATAAGATCAAGAAAATGGAAAAAGTTGAAGGCAACAAAAAAGACAAGGACGGTTTTGTTGTTTTGGGTATCAAGACAAATAAGAGAACAGTGTACGGTTTTTGTTTTCTTGCAACCAAAATATACCACCGATCTATCAAGCCTGTTGCAACCGATCTATTGAGAAAGAAGTTTGAACCGATCTATCAATAGCTAGGGAGAACCGATCTACTCAAGCTAGCTTCAACCGATCTACTCACTAGTCTGAACCGATCTACTGCTTTTGTTTGTCAACCGATCTACTATTTTTGTTTGTCAACATTTCATAACTAAGATTTTATGTGTTCATATGTTATACTTAGTTAAATCACCATCTAGGGTACTTTTGAATATGTAAAATGGATTTCTACATATGATTAATGTTTTGTACACTTATTTACATGTCATATGGATGATAATATTATGTTAGAAGGAATGTATAAGTGTTTTAACATGATGCTTAAGAGTAAACATGTTTAATCAAATTAGGGTTTCTAAAAGTCAACTTATGAGTTACAAGTAAAAATGGTAAAATAACATGTTAATCTTGTTATCTTGGACTCACCTAAACAAAACATGACCTAATGGACCTAATATATGTGAGACATAAGATATTAAGGGTTCTAATGGGTTTGTAACAAAGTGGTAAAGCTAAAAAGTCCTAAAACAATGTTTTAAAAACACATTGGAAAAATAATCTATAAGGGCGTTTTTTAATTCAAATTTACAAATATGTTTTAATGATTTTAGTAAAATACTACGTGCACAAGGATCGAGGGGTCATAAGAACTCAAAAACCGATTAATTAACGAAAAAAAGGAAAATAACGTCATTAACAAGTTTACATAGTTAATACTTTTCATAAAACAATTTTTATAAAAAGTACTATTCATTACAGAAACTATACTTTGTAAAAATCAATAATAAGATAAAACTTTTAATTACGAGAACGTGTTCGATAAAGAATCACTAAAAAACGGAGCTATCACGAATAAAGTACGGCATAAAACGGGTTTCACGTTAATTAAAATATAAAAATGATTTTATAACTGTTTATTAATAGTAAAACACTATTCAATCCACAGAATCTCAAAAACCTAAAGATGATTTTATGATCACTGTCGTCTTGAATACGAAAGCGAGGAGTAAGAAACGCGAAGAAAACGGGCTTAAAACGACAAAGTTATGTCATTTTTACTAAAGGCGTAATTATAAACGTTTTTACTTTATAATTACAATTTCACTTAAACAAATAGATGGTGATATAGCTATATAGATTATATATGTTATTAGTTATCAAAGTGCTATATTACTAGGGAATTTCATAATGAGGCTTCTTGGATGACACGTAAAATTGACGAGTTGTTGGATTTACGATTTTAAAAGTGTCCTAACTCTCTAACGTCTGTCATTACCTCTTAATTATGATACCCGAACGATAGTACAATGTAACTAAAATAGGATATATACAGTTTGTTGTTAGACAACGTGGCTTGAATACTGATTCGACTATATTAACTAGGTTGCATTCGAGCGTTAGCGTGACGCGGTTTTTTTAATATGGGATATTTTGTTATCAATTTATTACTCACTCTCGAGGTGAGTTCATAGCCCAAGTTTTACAATTATTAAATTACAAGTTTTTGGGGTGAGAAACATATGCATGTTTTACAAATTGGACGCAAGTGTACATTTTATCATGATTACGTTTGCCTAAGTAGCGATAACCCACTATGCCCATGAATCATGAACTGTCAATTACTGGAATGTGAGCGCGATGATTATAGATAGATCTATTTGGGATTGACCTCCCGTTTGGGTGACTAGCTATCACTGGAAACGAACGTATATCATGTCGATACTGGATGTTACGGTTAACATCATCAACGGGCAATGTAGGCAATATTTCTATATTGTATCAATTAAGTCGAGATCGGTGTCCATGACTTAGTAAACGTAGATTACATTTTGTATGTCTGCATCATATCCTATGTTGCATTATCACGAAAAAAGTCTTGCGTCCTGCATATAACATTTACATAACCTAATGAATATTCACCAACTTTATGTTGACTGTTTTTTAAATGCAATGTTTTTTCTCAGGTCATTAAGCACGATGGGGGGGAGGTGCGATATGATACTATTTTGTTATATTATGAAGTCATGCATTAAAGATTTTAGTCCATACATTTTGTGGTACTGTTATGGCTGAAATCTTTGTATTAATTAACATTAAACAAGTAAAGCTTCAGGCTTTTGTAACACATACTTTATTAAATCCAATGATCAGTTTTAAATGACTTTTTAGGTCGTCTTATATTTCTTGTGTTGTTGATCTAGAAGTAACACGAATGGCCCCGACCCTTTTCCGTTGCGACCCTATTTGCGGGTGTTACAGATTGGTATACAAGAGGCAAGGTTATAGAGAACCCAGGTCAAATTTTTTGCTGGACTAAACCGTTTTTCAAACATGCATTCATAAAAAAAGGGTTTTTCACGGACATACATACACTAATTGACTTAGTCGTTAGGCAAGATGCATGCATGATTGATATACATGTTCTAATATAAATGTATATTATATAAGAGTCTTATATTAGCATACTTATATAATCTAATTTTGATTTCAGATATATCAGTGTCAGAATTCAGAATCAATCTACAGATTACAACACATCATATCCTAGGACAATTCAGACATCGGTTCACAACCAGGAGTCGAATGGATCACCTTATATGCCAGAGGACCATATGCTTACATAATGGCTGCTTATGGGGTTCCACCATCGCCTGACTACATACCTGGCCCTGAGGTTCCACCATCGCCTGATTACATACCTGGCCCTGAGGGACCACCATCACCAGACTACGTACCTGGCCCGGAGGAGCCAGAGCAGGCACCACCCTCACCTGTTTATTTACCTTATGTATACCGAGCCGTGTACTCGAGTATATTCACACACCCGAGGATATGTCTTTCTAGCCCGAGGAACAACCATTGCTGTTCTACCTGTCACCTACTGCTAGAGGTCACTAGGATACATTCCCGAGTCTGAACCAGAGGAGGATCCCAAGGAGGATCCAGCTGACTACCCTGCTGATAGGGATGATGATGATGAGGAGGAGGAGGAGGAGGAGGAGGACACCCAGCATCGACGACTCTGTCCGACCGAGCACACGGATGACTTGACTGCCAGGATATCTATCCGGGAAGCCACCATATCACTTCCTCCACTAGGGAAGAGGTCGAGAGGCTTCTTGCCTTAACCACCCAACCACCATCACCACTTACTCCACTATCATCTCCATGTTTACTACTGAATAGCATCTCCAACACCAATAAAGCCCTACTCATATTGAGATTCTCGAGAGTTGTTTACCTCTTCGAAAGAGGGTGCGTTTTGCTTCTCCCACCCCTAGTCAGAGAGGTTCGGGGGATAGTTACAGCGGCCGGTGCTGCTAGCAGGATAGACCTACCATTACGAGGGAAGGACCTTTATGGATTTGTGATCCGATATGGTTGATGTCCCTCCCTAGATGTTCGACTCTAGGGAGTTAGACTATGGCATTACGGATACATGGGATGATCTGGTAGGAGCCATCGATGAGATTGCACCGACCACCGTAGAGGGGGTCAATCAGAGGGTTACCGATCTTGCTACCATTGTTGAGGAGGAGACTACCAGCATGTATGGTATTATGGAGGATGCTCAAGATGACCGGGATTCTCTACTAAAGCCCCATCAACTTGTTGTATATAGTGGATATTGGCCTGTTCCATACGTGTATCGGTTAGCAAGTGAGTGGATGGGGGAGAGTGGGGGGTGGCGTATTAATGAGGGAGAGAGAGATGAGTGGGCGTAAGATAGCTCGTGGTAGGCGGAGATGGATGAGGTGACTATCGCGAGAGTGGGCGGGGGAGATGCTAGCGATCCAGATTGCTCTTCCACGTAGTGTATGCAGGTGTGGTATCAGGAGGGTGAAGAGGGGTGTTGCGAGTATAGGATCTAACAACAGATGGACGGTTAGATTAGGTTCCACTGGTGACAAGGCAGGGGGGGACATGCGTAGTGCACTCTGATGAGAGTACTCTGACGAATCACTTAGAATTAAAGTTAACAAGTCAAAAGTGCAGAAACGTGAGTTAACCACCCAGACCAAGGGGGGGAGGAGACAAAGGAGGTGAATCTCAGATGTTATTGCATCAGACCACAAGCGACATGTTTCAGTTGACTAAGACATTGAGGTTGCTAAAAGGACTACAAACACAGATGACGATGTTTCAGAGGCAGCATGGACCCGCAAAAGGTCCGGCACAGCCTGATGCACCAGGAGAGGCTGGTAGCAGTTCCTAGATTTGGTTATGTTGTATCAGCTATGCAGCCTGGTTAAGTATTATGGTTATTCCACTAGCAACTGTATAGATCCTTTATTTTTGTTTAGCTACCCATATAGGGTCTTTTGTTCAGGTATTATCTACCTTGTATAGCATACTAAGTGTTACGGGTATATCCCGGCTAGTATTGCTTTAGGTTGTTTCTTTTGTCTTGTAACCTAAGTGTAGTAATCATCTTGTATCTGAACCGAACATGTATGTTTTTCCAAGTTATATATGAAATGGATGGATTACGTTATCTATGAAATCGAATTTATATTAAATAAATGTCGATTTGGTTATACCACGATATTTCAATAACATTGTGGACAGAGTTCAACTGTGTGGATGTAGTCTCTTGTTGGTATAGTTAAATAGTCTTAGCACTAAGGCATTGTAGAATTGTATGGATAAGAAATTTCCATTGAGGTGAAAAGAAAGCTTTATAGAATGTAAGCATTTTTGTAAGATTTTCATACCCCATGAGTGTCAGCTGTTTAAAAATTGTAGCATTTGGCAGACATTTAGTACCTTCAACATCTTCTAATTGAAGATCACTTCTCATACTTGTCTCAGTGATGATCACCTTCTTCTTATCCACTAGAGCTTGAATCTGCACTTTTCCATTAACATTTTTCACCTTTGCAGTAGTCCAGAATTGCTCAATACATGAAGTATCGATTGTGGGATTAACCGGTAACGCATATGTGATAGGATGTGCATTTAAAAAATATATAATTTGCTCGAATCCATCACTTTTAGTGGGTTTATCTAAGAATGCGACCATGTTGTGTGAACTAGCGAACTTTAGGGCAGCCATTGATGTTGGGTTTTGATGATTAACAATGAAATTGAGTTAGGGTTTATGATTAGAGGGTATAACAAAGATTGAAATCGATTAAGTGATTGAAAGAAACCCTCAATCGAAGTATTTATGAAATCACCCTCAATAGCATTAACTTGAACTAGCAGTACTAAGTTAATCCTAACAGCATTAACTGACCAACTAGTAGTAAGTTATGCCTGGCAGTATTAACTTAACCAGCAGTAGTAAGTTTATGCCTAACAACATTAACTTTCACTGGCAGTAGTAAGTGTATGCCTAGCAGCATTAACTTTGAGACACCAGCATTAACTCCAATTTTGTTCCAAAAAGCATTTCCATCATTAATTTTGATTCTCACAAGCTCTCTTTCTGTTTTTATTCTCATTATATCTCTCAGTTCTTTTTCTCACCAATTCACTCTATCTATTTTTATATCACACAACTCTCTTTCTGTTTTTATTCTTACTATATCTCTCAATTCTTTTTTTCACTAAATCACTGTGTCTATTTTTATGTCACACAGCTCTTTTTCTGTTTTTATTCTCACTATATCTCTTAATTCTTTTTCTTACTGAATCATTCTGTCTGTTTTTATGTCACACAGCTCTCTTTCTGTTTTTCATTCTCACCAATTTCTCTCAATAGTCACAATATTAATTATAACAGCAGTAGTAAGTATAACTAACAGTATTAATTATACTAACCAGTAGTAAGTTAGCCCAACAACACTAACTTGAATTTCATCCTTAGCAGCTTTTCCATTCCATTCAAATCATCATTTGTGTATAATCCACTGCATATTAACATAATTAACCTCCCCTCAATCAATACATCAGAGGTTAAGCATTCTAATACTTGCAATCAGATATTGAAATCTGCTAACATCAAATGCTTTTGTGAGCAAATCTGCAACATTCTGATCTGTGTGAATCTTTATCATTTGAATAAGCTTCTTTTTATTGGAATCTCTGATAAAGTGATGCCTAATCTCAATGTACTTTGTGTTTGAGTGAAAAACATGGTTCTTCACTATGTAGATAGTACTCTCATTATCAATATGAATCTTATTCTGCATAAAGTTATATCCATAATCTAGCAATTGATTTTTAATCCAAAGAACATGTCTACGCCAATTGGAAGCAGCTATATACTCAGCTTCAGTTGTTGATTTAGCAACCACAGTCTGCTTTTTTGCATTGCCATGAAATCAATCTACACCCTAGGAACTGACAACCTCCTGTTGTGGATTTCCTATCTAAACTTGCTCTTGTATAGTCATTGTCAGTATATGTCACCAAATCAAAAGGTGAATCCTTGGGATACCAAAGGCCTAATTTAGGTTGACCTTTTAAGTATTTAAATATCCTTTTCACAGCATGAAGATGTGAACTTTTAGGATTGACTTGGAATCTTGCACAAGCACATACTGCAAACATAATATCAAGCCTTGAAGAAGTTATATACATCAATGATCCAATCATGGATCTATATAAGTATTCATCTACCTCTTCACCATCTACATCTTTGAGCAAAGGTTTATGGGTTTCCATGGGTGTGCTTGCTGTCTTGATATCACTAAAGCCAAATTTCTTCAAAATCTCAGTCACATACTTGTCTTAACTTATAAAAATCCCATCTTCCTTCTGCTTCACTTGCAATCCTAGGAAGAATGTATGTTCACCCATAGAGCTCATTTAAAACTTCTTATGCATCATCTTCTCAAATTCAGTGCATAATGATTTCCTTGTATAGCCAAAAATGATATCATCTACATACACTTGAACTAACAGACCTTTGTCCCTTCTGATAAACAAAGTCTTGTCTATCTTTCCTCTCTAAAACTCATTGTCTAATAAATAAGTTGACAAGGTTTCATACAACCTCTAGGAGCTTGATGCAGTCCATAAAGTGCCTTTTCTACTTTGTATACTCTGTCAGGAAAGTCTGGGTCTTCAAATCTTAGTGGTTGACAAACATAGACTTCCTCTTCAATCTTACCATAAAGAAAAGCACTCTTGATATCCATCTGATACACCACAAAGTCTTTAAATGAGGCATAGGCTAAAAATAGCCTAATTGCTTCAATTCTGGCAATAGGGGCAAACACTTCATCATAGTCAATCCCTTCTTCTTGTGTGTACCCTTGTGCAACCAATCTTGCTTTATTCTTGATCACAATACCTCTTTTATCTTTCTTGTTTTTGTACACCCATTTAGTACCAATGGCCCTTTTTGCCATTAGGTAAATCCATCAAGGTCCAAACCTATTGTAACTTGAACTGTAGAAGCTCCTCTTGCATAGCTTCTATCCAACTTGGATCTTTTAATGCTTTGATTACCTTCTTGGGTTCTTCTTGTGATAAAAAGCAAGCAAATAAGCAATTTTGAAAGTCTTTATGGTTTGTTCTTTGCTGAACTAAACTAAATAAAACATGTTCTTTCAAATTCTTTGTCATTCTTCTTATTTAAGTTGCTGAATTCAAGTCTGCAATGATTTGGTCAACTAGATGATCTTTGTGTATTCTTGTAGTTGGAATAGGACTGACAAGCATAAATGCATCTAAATTGTTCATGTCAGCCTCTGCACCAACATCTTCATCATTATCTGAATAAACAATATCTTCCAATTCAGGCATATTTGGATCATTTGGAAGTTTAATGCTTGTTTTTGGATCAACGACATTAACTTCTGAGCCAGCAGCATTAACAGTTAAACTAGCAGCATTATCATTGTTAGTGATGTTTCCATCACTAGCAGTATTAATATTGTTAGTACTGTTAATATTATCATCCTTTTCTTGATTAATTCTTAGCTCCTTTGTACTTGGAACCTCACTATCTTTCCCTTCAGTTGAATTTCCACTTTCATTCCCTGGATCTTTTGCATCCTTCTATTCCTCCTCCCCTGATGGTTTAAATCCAACATTAGGAGAACTCTTTAAATCTTGAGAGAATAGTGGATCAGCAGGCCACACTGGTAGAAGTATGTAATCTTTGCCGGGTATTGTCTTTATTTTAGCTTTACCTACATCATTACATGATTTTGTACCTACATTACCATTTGATTGATTCTTTGCAACAACTGGCTTATAGTTTATAAAATTTGTTAGTGCATCTATATCAAAAAGCCAGTTAGGTCCACTTCCTGCAATATTAAGTGTATTCTCACTAAACTGAAAATGCAGGTTCTCTTCAACTATCCTAGTTCTACTATTGAATACTCTGAATGTTTTGCTATTGGTAGAGTATCCTACAAAGAACCCTTCATCAGCCTTTCCATCAAATTTACCTAGGTGATCTATAGTATTAAGGATTGTAACAGGACACCCAAATGGTCTTATGAAGCTTAAGGTAGGTTTTCTACCTAGATAAAGTTCATAAGGGGTCTTGTTTTGAGGCTTGATAACTAACACCCTATTTTGGACATAACAAGCAATATTAACTGCTTCAGCCCAGAAAGTTGTTGGCAATTTTGAATCAGCTAGCATAGTTCTAGTAACCTCTATTAGGGTCCTATTTTTCCTTTCTGCTACTCCATTTTGTTGTGGAGTCCTAGCAACACTAAATTCCCTCTTAATACCCTTCATTTCACAGAACTAATTCATGACCCTATTCTTGAATTCAGTCCCATTGTCACATTTAATCACTTTCACCTTAAGGTCTATTAGATTTTCTATGCCTGTTATAAATGTTTTAAGGATTTCAGAAGTTTCATCCTTAGTGGCTAAAGAGAAAACCGAACTAAACTTACTAAAATCATCTGTGACAACTACATAGTACATCTTTTTCATTAAACTCTTTATAAATGTTAGGCCAAACAAATCCATGTGTAACATTTGTAATGGTTGGCTGATTGAATTGACTATTTTGGTCTTACAAGAAGCTCTGTGTTGCTTTCCATTCTGACAAGCAACACAGGTTTGATTAATTTCAAAAATTTTTAAACGTAAACCTCTTACAAGGTTTCCCCTTACCAGTTTATTCATTGTTTTGAAATTTACATGTCCAGGCCTCCCATGTTAAAGATTAGATTCATCTGGTGTGGCTTTTGCAAAGAGACAAGTTAGACTTCCTTGAGGAATAACATTCTTTAAATCAACACTGTATATGTTATCCTTTCTAGAAACTTCAGCAAAAAATGACTTTCATCAGTCAACTTAAAGTCTGGAAACTAACAACACATTCAGTATCAATAAAAAGAACACTATTCTTCTTGTCACACATTTGTGAGACACTGAAAAGGTTAAACTTTAGTTCTTTTACAAAATACACATCTTCAAAATCTAATTTACTAGTTCTTATTTTACCTTTCCTAGTAATTTTCCCTCCTTTGGAATTACCTCCAAACGCAACAAATCCTCCATCAATTTCTTTATAATCTATAAGATAGGATTTGTTTCCTGTCATGTGCCTAGAGCATTCACTATCAATCACTCCTTTATCCTTCAAATCTTGTTGTGGATTGCCCTGCACATAATGATAGGAAAATTAGTTTTTTTTAGGACCCAAGCCATTACTGACTTGGATCTACCTTGTGCATCAATATAGTTAAATCTTTTAAAGGACATTTATGCACCATTGTTTCTGGAGACATGGTCTAAAACTTTATGCTTTGGTCTCCAAACCTAACATGTTGAGGCCTTAACAGCATTTCCCTTGTTTCCCTTAACAGCACTAATAACTGCTTTTGGCCTAGCAGCATTAACTCTTGTTCCGTTAATAGAATTAACCTTTTTAGTGAAATTACTGTTATTAGCTGATGTTATTTTTTTAAAAGGCCTTCTAGCAGTTGAATATGCATTATTAATAACATTTTTCATGGGTCCTGCATTATTTATTGATGTTCTTGATTGAACAGTATTAACTGGTCTAGCAGCATTAACTAAAATTGGGCCAGACCTAGTTAAGACTGTTCTTGGAACCATGTTCCTTTTTGGACTGAGGTGAGTTATTTTAGAGAAATTCTATTTGTTAACCCTTTGAACATTGGTCCAAACTAGTTTTGCAAATCTTCCATTATCATACCAGTTATTGCAATCATTCTTCAAATGATCAAAACTACCACACACATGACAAGCTTTGTTGAACATCTCAAAATTACTCCCTAATTTTTGAGACATCTGTTGGTTCCAGTTTCTCTTGTTCCCTCTAGGACTAGGTGTGTTTTGCCTATTTTTATCAACTGATGTTTTCCTAGGAGATTTTACTTGCTCAGTAGACTTAACAAAGTTTATGTTAGCAAAACTAGGTTTATTAAACATCTTAACTGTTTTAACCTTAGGCACATTTTCTTCATCACTATCAGATGCCTAATCCTTAATAATTGGGGCTTTATTTTCTTTCCTAGCAGTCTTAGGTTCATTAGTCTCAACAGTAGGATTTTCAACTACAGACTCACTAACAAACTCATTCACATCAACAAAATCATCTAAACTAGGATAAACTAAATCAGATTTTGGTGGTTTAAAATTCCTAGTATAGGGAGGTGGGACAGCATTATACCCTAATCCTATTTTACACTTATCCATTATCGGTCTGTCTAGAAGTTTACTTAGGCTTTTGGATGAATTTTCAAAATTTTGTACTGTAAGTTAAACCTCATCTTTTTCTTTTGTAGCCAACTCTAACTTCCTTTTAAGCTCTGCAATATCTAAATCTCTTAAATAGATTTCATGTTTTAAGAGTTTTATATCTTCCTCATACACAAACTCATTTTTCTTAAAGACTAACAGTCTAGCTTCTATAGATTCTAAACCTGTTTTATAAGAGACAACACTTATCCTAGCTGTTCTTAAGTCTTTACCTAATTGTTTATTTTGTTCTTTTAGATTTTTGACACATTCTAAACAAGATGAACAATAATTTGAGTTATTACATACCTCAGAGTTTGTAGAAGAACTTAAACTTGTTGAAGAATAAGCCATGAGAGCAAAATTAGT
Organism: Tanacetum coccineum; assembly: GCA_026074375.1. Classification (NCBI taxonomy): domain Eukaryota; kingdom Viridiplantae; phylum Streptophyta; class Magnoliopsida; order Asterales; family Asteraceae; genus Tanacetum; species Tanacetum coccineum. Next base: position 27,744 of record BQNB010032349.1, on the reverse strand, counting down.
TAGACCTTCTTCTGCTTGGTCACTCCAATCATAGCCAAAGCCATCACACTAAGACACAAAGGCATTTGAAGTAGTTTTTTCAACTGGCACAGTCCTTCTTGTAGGCTCCTTGTTCCTGCTGTCTTGATTCCTGGGTGCCCTGCATTCCCTAGCAAAGTGTCCTCTCTTGTGGCAGTTGAAATACTCCACCTTGGACTTGTCAAACCTAATTCTTTCTTTATTGGCCATATCCAACTTCCTTCCAGTATTCTTTAGGAATCTTCTTGCCCTCATAGTCAGCATAGCAATGTTCAACCTCAAATCCATCTCTTCTAGATCACCATGATTGATTTGTTGTAGATCTTTATTGTCTAGCTGTGGAATACTTGGTTGGCTAGCAAAGAAGGAATAAATCACAACATCACTCAAATTTTCGACAGTTGTTAAGCTATCAGCAGCATCCTAAGTGCTAGCAGTATTAACACCCTGAGTAGTATTAACTGCTTTAGTTGCACTGTTAGTGCTGCTTGAGGACAAAAAGGCTACATTGCGTGAGTTTGTGGTTGAGCTAGATGTCCTCTTGACCTCTGATTCATAAGCCTTCAGGTTGTTAAAGAGGTCATCCAAACTCAATGTCTCAATCTCTGGTTTGTTCCTCCACACAATAGTATGCATAGTCCATTCTTGTGACAAACTTCTCAAGAACTTCTGATTAATGTCTTCTTGAGCGATAACTTCACCATGCATCTCTAGTTAAATAATTAGCTTTTTAAGCCTTTCATAGGTTTCCTCAATCACTTCTGTGCTGGATGTAGCAAAGTTTTCATACTGCTGTTTCAGAAGATTTTTCTGAGTTTTCTTTGTAGCAGTATTACCTCTAAATTTGTTCTTAATAGCCTACATCAGTGTCTTAGCATCCTTGTATGAGTTGAATTTTAATTGATGCTCATTAGGTAAGGCCATCAACAGAGTGCTTCTTGCCTTCAACTTTGCCCTTCTTTGTGCCTTCTCTTCAACACTTGTAGGAGGGATAACAGTCTCCTTACCATCAACAGTCTTTGTTACTATGGGTGCATTACCATTTTCTACGATCTCCTATAGAGTGTAATCAATGCACTGTAGGTAATGTTCCATCCTTATCTTCCAGAGATCATACTCACCAGGTTGGAGTATGGGTAGCTTGATGGTTTGAGTAGATTATGAGTCTATTGCTTCTTGAAAAAATAGATCTTATGTGTAGTAATGTTTCTTTTTATTCAAAGCTTTTCACAAGCTCTGATACCACTTGTTGATCCCAATAGAATAAATCTGTAATCCCTTAGCTTGTATAAGGTATAGTTATGCAAGATAAATCTAACACGACTATAGTAGAAACTTTGATTATGAATATCAAAGACTATGCGAAATCTAGTCAATGATACTAAGAAGAATTTCAATGAAACAGTAATGAACAAGATCAATAACAAAACAGTTTACTAAACTTTCAGCCTCAATATAATACGAATACTCTTAATAGTGTTAGGGTTTACAAAAGCTTGAAGCTATGAATAACACTTTTCTAGATATCTAAATTATATAAACATTATGCCCTAGGACCTCCTTTTATACACCAAGGAGTCCTACAAGGCTTATAATACTTTCCTAAGTTATCATGATCTTCTAAACAAATAACTTATATGAATCTTTTTTACAAAAATATATCATACTTGTCCCGTAAGTAATCTTGATAAACAATCTTCGTCATTATCCTTTATCTTGTCTTTATCCTTCTGACAGTAGAAACTCTTCTAGCAGTTGTAATCTTTCAGCAGTTGTAACCAGCAGCATTAACTTTTATACCAGCAACACTAACTGTGTACAAGCAGTAGTAACTACTTTGAATATTTGCTTCATTCTTCATTAGCAGTACTAAGTTATACTAGCAGTACTAACTTTATGCTAACAGTTGTAACTTTACTCAAGCAGTACTAACATATACTAGCAGTACTAAGTTACACTAAGAGTAGTAACTTTTATACTAGCAGTATTAACTACTTAGTAGTATTTCTTCTAAGTCTCTGAGCAGTCTTAACTTCCATTAGCAGTAGTAATATATACTAGCAGTAGTAACTAGTAGTACTAACTACTTAGCATATTTTTCACTAATATCATTAACAGCACTAAGTTATGCTTAGCAGCAGTAACTCTAACCTTAGCAGTAGTAACTTCCAAACAACTTCTAAAAGTATTTTAATCCCAACAGTTATGAACTAATTTTTTGTCTTATGATCATGAGATGGACGATAACTAAAGTTTACACAAAAAGATTTCAGGATTCCAGCAATTCGTTAGGTCAAAAAGTGCAAAAAACATAATTTAAACGTTAAAGCATACAAATAATTACCGGGAGTGATCGTAAACTACGAAACACTTAGAAAAGATAAAACAACTCATATAATATCTAAACTAATAAAAATCCAAAAGTCAGAACGCGTCCGATGATGTTTTTCAGATTTACACAGGTTAACTTCTCGGTAAACTGCCAGATTCAAACTTAATGTATAAAAGTCAAAAATAATGATTAGAAAAGTTTAAAATATTGACCTAAAATTTTTGGGGTGTGACATTCTTCCCCCGTTAAAAGAGCTTTATCCTTAAATCTTAAGACGTGGACTAAGGGTTAACGTAAAGACGAGGGTACTATTTCTTCATATGATCTTCACGCTCCCATGTAAACTCAGGCCCTCGTCTTAAATTCCAACGGACCTTCACGATGGAAATGCAGCTTTGCTTTAGCCGTTTAACTTCTTGATCCATAATTTCAACTGGTTCTTCAATGAAATTAAGCTTGCATCCATATGAATCTCATCCAACGGAATAGCTAGTGGTTCGTCTATGAAGCACTTCTTCAAATTGGAAATATGAAAAGTGCAATGAACTCGGCTTAATTGCTTTGGGAGTTCAAGTCGATAAGCAAGGATTCCCACTTTAGCAAGAATCTTTAAAGGTCCAATATAACGAGGGTTCAACTTCCCCCGTTTGCCAAAACGTATCACCCCTTTCCATGGCGATACCTTCAACATACCCTTATCTCCAATCTTAAATTCCAATGGCTTATATCTCCTATCGGCATAGCTCTTCTATCTATCTCGTGCAGCTTGAATATGCTTCTTGATCTGAATGATCTTCTTAGTTGTTTCATGAATAATTTCTGGACTAGTGAGCTGAGCGTCTCCAACCTCAGCCTAAAAAATAGGCGATCGACATTTTCAGCCGTAGAGAGCTTCAAACGGTGCAGCTTTGATACTAGTGTGACAACTATTGTTGTAAGAAAACTCCACCAAAGGTAGGTGTCTATCCTAACCTTTCTCAAAATTAATCACATAAGCATGCAGCATGTCCTCCAAAGTTTGGATGGTTCTTTCGCTTTGACTATTAGTCTGTGGATGGTAAGTGATATATGTTTAATCACATATCACTTTTCTTTATAAAAACGAGCTTAAATGACCAAAAATAGATAGAAAATGCATTGTGTATGTCTATTTTGTTAATTGTGATATGTAGGTAACATATTTTCAAATAAAGGACAAAAATAAAGCAAAAAGGACAAAACAAAGCACGAGACTGGAAGAGCTTGAGAAAACAAAGCCGATGACGTATTCATTTTTAATGGGCCAACCCGTACCCGTTTTATGGGCTGGGTCAGCCCATAATGACTTGAAATATATAAACCATAGCCAAAAATATAAGTCCATCAATTACCAAACTAAACCAGCCAATGATAAAAGCCCAAACCAAAACCCGGTCCAAGTCAATATACTAATAACACGGTCAAAGTTACTATTCACTTCTTCCCTATTTTTACACTGCAATGGAAAAAAGGTACGGGTAATTCCACTTTTCACACGCCCTACGCTTCTAGAAGATCTATGTGGTACACCTCTAACATCACTCCCTGATACGCTGGCGATCCCGATGTGTCCCATTAGAGGAAACGAGTTGGCATGTAATCTAAGGGCCACAAATGATGATTAAGTGACGGTTTTTTATCAACGGCTAAGATTGATGAATTGGGGAGCATTTGAGAACCTAGAAGCTTAACTTCTTGCCAATAAATAGCACAGAATTTCACATATTATATCTATCTAGTATAGGAGTAGGAGTAGGTAGATAGCTTAATTTTCAGCTTATTTTCTTAGACGTATTCTTCTTTTTAGCAATGTACTTTGATTTTAAATTAATGAAAGTTTAATTTCATTTTAAATTGTCTTTTAAATTCAGCTTCTACTTTTATGCAATTTACTTTAAATTTGAATAAGCTTTCAATAAGTTTCTATAAGCTGTTTTAAACTGATTCTAGTGATAACTTGTACAAATAAGCTTTACCAGCTTATTTGTACAAGCTCGTTAAAGTTTCTAAGTAATTAAAAAGGATTGATGAAATTTGAGCTTAATATGGATGATAAGCTAGTAAGGGAAGGGTTTATAGGACTTTACCAGCTTATTTTATAAGCTGGAGCTTGTAGATTGAGCTCTTAGAGCATTTATAAGTCCTTGTTTTGAGCAAAGGACCAGGTATGATCCATTTCACTTTTAGCTTAATTTCTGTATTAGCTTATTAAAATTCTTAATCTATGCTTTTTAATGTTTAAAGGTGCTTAATCTGTCTAATAGTAGCTTAAAATGTCTTAAATATCTAGTTTGCATCATTAGAATTAGTTTGAATTGAATTTTATAAAAACTGCTTATATAGAAGTTAAAACTGCTCAATAGTTTAGCTTATGATATAGTGCTTAATTCTCTTAGGTTTTTGTTTATTTGTCTTTGTTATCCGTTGTTCTAAATCTTTTTTCATAAATCAAAGCTTATTGAGGTCTGTTTTTGCTTAAAATTGGAATTTCTAGTTTTAAAGGGTGTTTGGGTTAAGCAGCAGTGTTCATTATTTATTAATGCTCAAAGTAGTTTTCATCAGCTTTTATTAAGTCTAAATGTTAGTTTTAATAAGCTTAGAATAAGTTTTGTTAAGTTTTCTAGTTTGTTTGATCAAATATGCAACTCTGCTAGTCCAAAGTTTTTCAAATAGCTTTTTAGATAAATTTCTTAAAACTCTTTTTTAGGTATAGGTTTTTATGCTTCAAATTGGTTTCAATTGCATCAATATCCATCTGTTTTGAGTAGTAGTCCTTGGAATAGTGTTAGGATCACATAAATGGATCCGAACAAAGAAGCTTCGGTCACTCGAAGATACAAGACAAAAGTCTAGTTCGTTTAAACATGTAATTTTATGTAAATGGGCCATTAATGAAAAAGCCCATCAAAGCTCAAAGGCCTCCTAGGCTAATGCATTTAGTATAAATACACCTAGTTTAGTCAAATTTAGGTTAGCTTCTCCATTATATTTTTCATCTTTAGGGTTTGTAGCAACTTTTTTGTTTCTTTCAATCAAAAGTTTTTTAATGTTTAATCTTTTGTGCTATTGATCTTGTGATTAATCTATGGAATGATATAGGGATCCTACAATTGGTATCAAGAGCCTAAAAGATTGATGCTAAATCTTAGTCTAAGCTTTGGTCAAAATCCTTTTAAAACTCTTTTTGAAGTAAACAGTCTTAGAGCTTTTAGTTGTTTTTCAGCTTTTTGTTTTTGCTTATTTCTTATCCTTAATGCTTATTGATTCTAGGTTTAGGTCTCTTTCTAGCTTATTGGGCTCCAGTTTAGCTTTTTGATCTTATAAGTGCTTACTGAGTCTATTAGTTTTAACTAAAGAACATCAAGTCTTAACTAAGTTGTTTAGCCAACTGTCACTTTCAATTGTTCTCTCCCCCCCCCCCCCTTCCCTTCTAGCTTATTATTATGTTATGAAATTAAGTCCTTTGTTAATATTGGTTATTTTTGCTTATTCTTTAGCTTTTTCAAAATGAAAAAAAAATGTTTTACAAAAAGGACAGTCACAGGACTCGAACCTGTGACCTCCCCTTCAACACACACACGCTCTACCAGCTTGCCCTTGGGACTTTTTCGTTAATACTTTCCAACATTTATTTCTTTTACTCATTTAACTTTTAGCTTATTTAGCTTAATGATTTTTCCCAACTTACTGGTAATAGCTTTTTGTGTCATTTTTCTTTGTAAATCTCAAAAATAGTGTTTAGTATTTTTAGTAATTTTCTCATAATTTTAGGATTAAGTTTAGTATTTTTAGTTAAATTTTTAGTCTTATTAAGTTTTAAAAATAGTTTTAATTAGTTTAAAAAATTATAAATTTTTTATGTTATTAAAAATTAGTTTAATACATTTTAGTTTAAGAAATTTGCATTTTGAGTTTTTAGAGTTTAATTTTATCATTTTTGGTTAATTAGTTAGTTAATATTAGGTTAAATATTAAATTGTTTTAAATGTTGTTAGAATTTTAAATTGCCTTTATTCCTAGATTAGCGTGCCTTTATGTGCTTTTCCTTTGCATTATTAGATTTAGAATCTAAAATCCAAAATTTCGATTCAAGTACCCGATCATGAATCGAAACAAGATTTTTAATATTCACGCTTCATTGGGAAGACGACTCGAGAACGATTTGAATTTTATCCTTTCCTAAGGGTAATTTTCTCATCAATACTTTCCGGAAATATATTTTATTAGTGATTAGCTTAATATTCTTCCCCAAGAGTATTTTGCCTATTGCTTATAATATATATACTATAAAACGCGTAATCAATTTTTGGCGCAGTTGTCGGGGAAGTGTGAAACAATTATCGCGTTAAAGTTTGAAGATTAGTGCATTGAAGACCCTTCCCGTGAAGTTATCGTTTTTTGTGAATTTATATTTTAAATTTCTTTGTTTTTTTTCGTTTCTTTTATATAACATCTTATAAATACAAAAATATTTTCATTTTTTTCTTCTTTTATTTTTGTATATATTTTTCGATTATAAAAATCTAAGAAAAATAATATCCACAATTATACTTTTCGTAAGTATTTAATAATACCAAAAAACAAAAACTAAAAGAAACCGTGTTGTCATATTGTTAAATCGGTCACTTTAGATTAACAAACTATAGAGAGGTATAAGGAGGGTTTGATCTACGAACTTCGACGCGAAAGGAAGAAGGTTTTTAAACGCTTCCGCTTTACCCGCTTCCTCCGCTTCCTTTCGTGCGTTTTCTAGAGAGCTACTGTGCCACTTTGATTATCGGTTTAAAAAATTTTCTTTTAGATTTATTCTCTTATTTGTTTTTTTGTGCATGCGCACCCGCTCTTCATCGAATTTAATTGTTGAATCTTTCACGATTCCGAAGCGACGTAATCGTAGACGTTCCAAGCAAATAGTCGAACATGAGCTTCAAACTATTGTAGAGACTCCCGTTGACACTATGGCGGATACGCATACTATGTCGGAGTTACTCCAAGAACCCACCGAGGGTTACGCGGATGTAGTGTTATTCCGCTATACTTGCATAATTTTGAAGTAAAAGATGGGTTACTTAGCTGTAACTTCGAGTCAATATCATGGTTTGAGAGGGACGTTCCCATTCTCATTTCGTTGGTTTACCAAGATCACTTTACGCTTAAGGACAAGTATGTTCACACCCCTGGAAGTATCCAAGTGATGTTTTCCCATTTTCTCTTGAGGGGGCAGCCCGGATTTGGCTAGAAAAAGAACACCCTCGTTATATCCATACATGGGAAGATCTCGTTTCTAAGTTTGTGAATTATTTCTTTCCTCCTTTGAAGACTACGAATCTCAAGAATGACATTACAAATTTTCAGCAGAGGTTTGATGAAATGTTTAGTGAGGCATGGGACCATTTTAAAGATCTTCTCCATAAATGCCCACGCTGCGGTTTTTTGGAATTGCATCAAATTGACACATTTTACAATGTGTTGACGCAATCCGATCAAGATTCTGTAAATGCAGCCGCGGTGGTTTTTAATTTCTTTTTTAGCCCATACTCTCGAGTAGCTTTGACTATTATGAGAATAAGTCCGAAAGTTCACACTTCAAGAAAAAACCGTTATCAGTTTTTTTAAATTTATTCAATTGTTCAAAGTGAGTGCTACTACTTATTCTACTCTCGCTTATCTAGTAGAGATTACCACTCTTACTAATGCCGTTAAAGGCTATGCTTCTTCAAAAAAAGACCCCTTCACCAGCTCACGTTAAAGCTAAGGAAGAAACTTGTGTTATTTATGGTGGTCCGCATCCTTACTATGAGTGTCTTGCTACCGATGGCAACACTTTAATGCTTCTGCAGCCACAGGGACCTACAATCAAGGAGGTTACGGATACCGTCCTTAGGGAGAAACTAATTATCATGCTAGCAATCAAATGAGACCACCCGGTTTTCCTCAACCAAATGTGCAGAACAATCAGATTCGGTATAATCAGAATCAAGGATACAATCAGAAATGAGGAAATAACTTCAATCAAGGAAATCAGAACTATCAAGCTCTATTTAATCAAACTCAATTTGGACCCTCGAATGATTTCTCAAACTACATGAGGACTAATGATGTTAATATGAGAGCTATGCAAAATCAAATAAGTTCTATAAAGACAGAATTGAAGAATGAAATCTAGAATACATTAATGAGTCAGAACAATGAGCTAAAGAACATGATGAGCAACTTTATTCAAATGCGTAGTCCCTCGGGTTCGGGATCACTTCCTAGTAATACCATTGCTAACCCGAGAGGTTACTTGAAAGCTATTACTACCTGTAGTGGTGTTTCTTATGATGGACCTACGATTCCACCTACTTCTTCTCCACTTCTAAAAGAAGTAGAACGTGAACCAGAGGCGGTAAAGGACATGGTGCAAACTACAAGTTCAGGAAGTACCACACACGTCCAACCTCTAGTTGTCTACGTTCCTATTTTAGAGCCCGATGTTGCTCCAAAGCCTAATCTTAAACCTTCGATTCCTTATCCTTCAAAGCTTAATGACCAAAAGCTCTGAGAGAAAGCTAATAATCAAATGTTGAACTTCCTTCAAATCTTTCAAAGATTACATTTTGACATTAGCTTTGCGGATGCTCTTCTTCACATGCCTAAGTTCGATTCTACGTTTAAGAGTCTCCTTAGTAATAAGGAGAAATTATTCGAATTGGAAAATACTTCATTAAATGAGAATTGTTTGGCGGTGCTCCTTAAAAAGTTTCCCTAGAAACTTGGAGACCCCGGAGACCCCGGCAAATTTCTCAACTTGTGTGATTTTCCGGAGTTAGATGAGTGCTTAGCCTTGGCCGATCTTGGCTATAGCATTAATCTAATGCCTCTTTCCGTATGGAAGAAGATTTCGCTCCCGGAAATTACTCTGACTCGCATGACACTCGAACTCGCAGACCGATTGGTCGCTCATCCAAAAGGTGTTGCCGAAGATGTTTTTGTAAAAGTAGGAAAGTTTTATTTTCTGGCCGACTTTGTTGTAGTAGATTACGATGTCGATCCTCGGGTTCCCCTCATTCTTGGGAGGCCTTTCTTGAGGACGGCACGAGCTTTAATCGATGTACATGGTGAAGAATTAACTCTTCGAGTCAATGATGAGGCTTTTACGTTTAAAGTCGGGCACACTTCGAGATACTCCCGTAATTATTATGATGAAACGGTTCATCAAGTCAATGTCATAGACGTTGCTTGTGAGGAGTATGCTCAAGAAGTGCTCAGATTTTCGGATAGTTCAACGAGTGGTAATCCCACTCCTTCGGATCCTATCATTGCTTCTTCTTCCCCCTCGTTCACTCCTTTTGAAGGAGGAGATTTCATTTTGGAAGAGATCGAAGCTTGTCTTTCAAATGATTCAATTCCACCAGGAATTGATGATGCCGACTTTGATCCGAAGGGAGACATTCGTCTTCTTGAGAAGTTATTAAACGATGATCCATCATCTCCTCTCCCTCTGAAAGAACTTAATTTTGAGGAACTTAAAACGATCAAATCTTCTATTGATGATCCTCCGGAGCTTGAGCTTAAGGATTTACCATCTCATCTTGAATACGCGTTTTTAGAAGGAACCAATAAATTACCCGTCATAATTTCTAAAGAATTAAAAGATGAAGAAAAGGCTGCCCTTTTAAGGTTATTAAGTCCTCATAGGGGCCTTCACACGGAAAATATTCTGACATTAAGGCATAGACCCTCATTTTTGTACTCACAGTCTTAATGGAAGATGGACTTCAAATGGCGGTGCGGTTCAACATCAAAGAAGGGTGAATCCGAAAATTCATGAGGTTATCAAAAAGGAAGTTATACTCCTTGATGCCGGATTGATTTACCTTATCTCTGATAGTCCGTGGGTAAGCCCCGTTTATTGTGTGCCTAAGAATGGTGGAATGGCCGTAGTTGAAAACGAAGATAATGAGTTGATTCCTACTAGGTTAGTTACGGGATGGCGAGTTTGTATTGATTACCGTAAGCTTAATGATGCCACTCGTAAGGATCATTTCCCGTTGCCTTTTATGAACCAAATGCTTAAACGTTTAACAGGGAACGAATATTATTGCTTTTTAGATGGTTTCTCGGGATATTTTCAAATTCCTATTGACCCGCAAGACCAAGAGAAGACCACCTTCACTTGCCCTTATGGGACGTTAGCCTACCGACACATGCCTTTCGGCTTATGTAATGCTCCGGGCACGTTCCAAAGGTGCATGATGGCCATTTTCCATGATATGATCGAGGAAACAATGGAGGTTTTTATGGACGATATCTCGATCTTCGGGGATTCTTTCTCTTCATGCCTCTCCCATTTAGAAAAAATGCTCAAAAGGTGCGAAGACACCAACTTAGTTCTAAATTGGGAGAAGTGCCATTTCATGGTTAAAAAGGGCATTGTCCTCGGCCATAAGATTTCAAAGTCCGAGATTGAGGTCGACAGAGCTAAAGTTGATGTTATAGCTAAACTCCCTCATCCGACTTCTGTCAAAGGCGTTCGAAGTTTTTTAGGTCACGCCGGGTTCTATCGTCGATTTATCCAAGATTTTTCTAAAATCACCCGGCCGATGACCCGTCTTCTTGAAAAGGAAACCCCGTTTATTTTCTCGAAAGAATGTATTGAAGCGTTTAATATACTTAAAAAGAAGTTAACTGAAGCCCCGATTTTAGTTGCCCCCGATTGAGACCTACCATTTGAAATTATGTGCGACGTTAGTGATTATGCGGTAGGTGCAGTCTTGGGGCAACGAAAGACCAAACATTTTCAGCCTATACACTATGCAAGTAAGACCATGACGGATGCTCAAGCACATTACACGACTACGGAAAAAGAGTTATTAACCATAGTGTATGCTTTCGATAAATTCCCGGCCTTACTTAGTCTTATCAAAGACCATAGTGTATACGGACCACTCGGCTCTAAAGTATCTTGTTGCTAAGAAAGATGGTAAGCCGAGATTGCTTTGGTGGATTCTCCTACTCCAAGAATTTGATGTCATTATTCGTGATAAAAAAGGAGCGGAGAATCTCGCGGCTGACCATCTATCAAGATTAGAAAATCCTCATCAAAGTGATCTCGAGAAAAAGGAAATTTGTTAGTGCCAATATTACGATATTTAAACTACACAGTCTCGTTTGTTTTGTTGATGACAAACACGTAACTTGTAATACTTAAACGTAAAATGTACAAGTTACTTGTCATCATATTTTGTCTCAATATCATCAACACATATCCACGTCTTAATTCCTCATATACTACAACACAGGTCCGTACATGTTTGTTATGTTGCATTATGATCAAACCTCATTTCACATTTTGCATTTACAAGTATTTTTATACAAACATTTTAGCAAATATACAATAGTTAAATTGCACACTTTAGTCTTTAAAATATACAAGGTTAACTAAGGAAAATAGAATAAAAAATGATTTTTACATCATGCATTACATCATCTAAATCTGGAAAAATCTCTCCAAGATTACATAAGATCTTTCAAGATTTTGAAAATCAAAATTTAGATTTTGTTACTGTTGGCCAGTTCCCGCCAGTTCCCTTTGATTTACAAGCCGGTTCTGTTGGTCAACAGAACCACCCATCAGCTTTTGGCTATAAATAGTAGAGCCTTTCCACTCCATTTTTCACCACTTTTAACACACTTTTTCCACCATTTTTAACACACTTAGATCTGTAGATAATGCTTACATAAATCACCATGATCATAATGCATCTAACTCTCATCTTATTGTAAGCATACACCCAAAATGATCCTCTATGCATACACCTGAAATGATGATCCACCAAAGCAAGAGTTCTTGCCATTTCCATCCACCACCAAGCATATACAAATGTAGATCTATAAGATTGAAGATCTCATCATCATCCATTAGAAGGCTTCACATTAATGGAAGTTCTTTTAGATTAGTCATTCATATCCATTAGACACATTGTCTTGGATCATCATTGTAATCACATTTTGTATCACCAAATAGGATTAGATGGTTTATGTGTTTGTGTCATAAAACACAAGGTTTGTTATGTTGGGTTTGGGTTGGTTCTACCCGGTGTGTAAGAACTCGGTATTTAGCTTTGTATCGGATAAAGTGTAAGCGACGTGGGGTTGGTTCTACCGGTGTTAGGACTCGGTATTTAGCTTTGTACCGGATAAATTATAAGCAACGTTGTGTAAGGTTTTCTCCACCGAGAAGGGAGCTTGTTGATCTAGTGAAGTAACTCTCGAGTTGGGTAATCGGGGAGTGGAGTAGGGCGGAGAGGAGCTCCGTGACCGAACCACTATAAATCATCATGTTCGGTTTGCTTTCTCTTTACATATCATTATTTCTTTTCGCTTTAATTATGCTTATGGTTGTGGATTGATGTTTATGCTTGTATTGTGACTACATGTTTTATTTATGCATGATATTGTCTTGAATTAGCACTTCTCATATTAAGTCACGATAAAAGTTTTTAGATTTTAATCGGAAACGTATTCACCCCCCTCTACGTTTTCCACAATTGGTATCAGAGCCACGTGGCTCTAGTTTTCAAAACAAATGGTTTTCAAAACCGAGTACGATCCATGTATCAAATTATCCGAAAAGCGAGACTTAATATGAAAAGTATATCGTTCTTAGAAGTCTTGATTATTGAATATATTTGTTATACAAGCTTGAATAATGACTAAAATTTGCTATATAAGTCTACCTTAAAGCCTCCCAAGTGTTAAACCTTGTTGTCGGGTCAAAATATGCATTTTTAGAAAAATCGATCAGACCGACGGTTCTGTTCGTTAACAAAGCCGGTTCCATTTGGCAAAGGAACCGGCGAACCCAGTTCTACAGTAGGTTTTGCAAATTTTTGATCAACTTCAAAAGGTCGTAAAATCTTAACCGTAAGTCCGTACGAGTCGTGCCACCTATCATTTCGAAGAGAAATAAGTCTAGTTTTTAATAGAATAGGTTAAAGGTACTGATTATAAGTTTAAGTAAATTGAATTTTCAAAATACTACAAAGTGTCTAATATTTCAAGTTTCGTATCAACATGAAAACTCAAATTTTTTAGTCGGGCAATTTTGGTTGGTATCCTTTGAACTTTTATGCATCATTTCTTGAAATAAAAATAGTATGGCCATTAATCAAGCTTGTTATACATCTTTATATTCAACGCAAGGCGAAAAGAAATCTTTTTTTCGTACGATAAATGACTAGTTGCCTTAATTTGCATTGTTTATTTGTTTTGATTGTAAGCTCATCTCAAATTGAAATTGAACTTGTTTATTTGTGGATCATATGTGTCAATCTTGTCATTCCTTCACTTGTTTGATTGATTTAAGAAATTTACATGTCAATATGGTTTTGAAAGGAGTGTTTGGGATAACTTCTAGTTTTGTTGAAAATGTTATTCTGTAAATTCTTAGGTAAGTCATATATGTATAAATGATGTTTAAATGTGTAATATGGTATATGATTACTTGTTGCACCTTAATTGATATTATATACTCTTTGCATCTCATATGTGAGCTTGTTGTTTTCCTGTATCATTAGTGTTTGGGATAACATGTTACTTATGTGTTAGTTTTCTGATTTCATAAATATGCATACTAAATCTTATGCTAGGTTGCGTGTACTTCATGTAGGTATATTTATCATTCCATGCTTATGCTATATCAACTCTTAAAGATTAAGATCTAAGTAAGATAGTCAAGTGTTTTGTAGAATATTGGTATAAGACATATGCACATTAAAGTAGGATTGGCAACTTGAATGTTTCATCCGAAATACTCAAGTAAGGATGAAATGTAATGATGTCTTGTTGTAGCTTTAAAAATATTTTTCAAAGCGGGTCAAAGTGATAAATTATTGTTTTAGTTAAAACGGGTCAAAACTAGTGTTTGGTAAAACCTATAAAGAACGGTTCCGCGGTTCATCTAGACCAAGTGTGCATTTGATATTGAAGTATATATTTTATGAACAAATTCTGGAAGTTTTGATGTTATGAAGTCGAGTATCGGTCATCTTAGCCATATATAAAATCGGGACAACAAGTTTTATGGAAAATGGGTCATTTTGGGAATTTCATGTAAAATCAATCATAAAGAGTTAAAACTTGTGCCACCCGCCATTTTAAAGGCAATTGAGTCTAGATAGTCTTAAATGTTGATTTGTGGTTTCTAAAATAATAACAAATGGTCGATTCTTGGTCATGGCGTTTTCGCCAAAAGTTTTAAATATTTTTGGTTTTCTTAAAAAAAAGGGGGCATTTCAAAAATACTTTGATAAAATTATCTACACATTGTGACATTGTCATTTCATCTTGTCAATTCCCCATAAACACTAGTTTACCAACTTGTTCTCCATCTCCCAAACACTACTAATGTTACATTTTTCATACTAGTAGTAAATATGATCTTTTCTTTGTTAGTCTTTCATGACTTCTGTATTGAATAACATGTGTTGGTTATATGTTCTTGTTTGATTATTGTTCTTGTCATTATTTTGGTGTTTGATAACTATATGATTCATTCACAAATGCATAATCCTTAGGAAAGGTTTTTGTTTCGTTCTTAAAAATTTCCATGCTTATATTCGTGATACTAAAGGCTTAAACATGACTTGCATGATTTTGTCTCTTATATGATGTCTTGTATGATCTCATAATTTTTCATTTTGATATATGATGATTTTTTATATGGATATATTTATGTTTGATTGTTCTTGTTCATTGTTGGCATTCCTTAAATCTATATGTATGATGTTCTAGTTTATGCATGCTCAATTATGATGTTTATGATCTTTTCATCTTGCTCCTTATATGACATTGCTACATGATATACTTGCTACTTGTGAACTTATGTTATGTCAAAGTGTTTTTGATATTCTTGTAGAAGTTTATGATCTTCCTTTCAAAACCATATTATTTTGAAATTTATAATTAAGAACCAAAATAGCGACGGAACAATATAACAAGGTTGATACTTGTGTTTCAGAAATAAACGAACTCAAATGCAATAAGTGATCTTGTGCCCATTTGTTTCCTTTGGCCATACCTTTCGCGTCATTGTTAGTGCAATCAATCTTCTATCTAAATCATCTATGTCATTAATCTTGTGTTTGGTTAAACTATTTGAAACATGTTCTTATAACAACCCGCAATTTTCATCAATGTAAATATCCATCTATTAAGTTAGATGCAATGTACTATCTATCTATTATATATGAACCACCTTTTTCAGGGAAATTTTTCGCTTCATTACTTGCATAACTAAAGTTAACGAGCTCACGCAACCTACCTATGTCAATCCTATCTACATATATGTCAAGCAAACATCATAACATATCAAGACAATATCTTAATATCATTTTTACAAAGTACATTACTCATATAATGTACCATTTGCAACGTTATATCAAGATAGGCTTTAAACTGTTATCGTATACCTCTAAACCCTAATTTCATGAAAAGTTAATATCTAAAGTGAATGCACAAGATACTAAAGCATATTTACAAGTAATATAACATCCCATTTGAAATATAAACTCCCTCCAAGTCATGTGTATAATCCTTAAAGCACAATGTACAGTGCATTAAATCACGATATTCAAAATACCGTTTTATCTCCGTTTTTCCCAAGAAATCTTATACAAACATCAAGTCAGAGTTACGAATTAAGTCACACACTTCATTTTACAAATCCATTTTCATTCACATTTCAGAACTACAAGAAATTCAAACCTAAAATCCTACCCGAGCTAGTTCTAAACATGTTCTTTCTTGATTGTTATCCCTTTTAAACCAAACCATTACTCCAAATAAGTTGGAAATACTAATTTACAACATTACAATTCATATTTCATCACATTAACACCATTGTATACAAATTAAACCCTAAACGAACCCTAAATCCAACCCGCGCTCCATTTTCTCATTTTTACCCATTTTGATCACAAACCACTAATCAAATTATGTTATAACCTCTTAAATACAAACCTTCTAATTCTTAATCCACCCTTATATCTCCAATGTACATGAAAAATAAGCAAGAAAACCCTAATTCATGTCTATTGAACCCGCGACCCATTCATACTACTATCATGAACATGGCCACAAAACAGCCCACACCTTGCCTTGTCACATACTTATGCAAAAACGCCACCACCACCTTCATATCTAGCCTAGTCATCTTTCTTGCTCACCAAGTCCCTCACCACCACTCTCCACATCACCTAGCTACTGTCCTAGACTCCTTACTCATCTCCTACTTACCCTTGGTCTCCAAGTTTGGAGAGCACATAAAAACGCAGCATACCATGTCGGTTTTTCTCATATTCAAACTCAAAGCACACATATAACACTCTCAAAACTCTCTATATACCAACACTAGCAGTAGTAGTATATCTAAGAGATCCTAATGGAAGTTTAGAAGCCAATAGATCACGAAGGAAGAAGCCATGAAGACTTGAACACTCGTTACCAGGCGAACAAACCCAAAAACCACCAATTCGACCCATTTTCTTGCACACATGCTCATGTAAGTTCAAAACTTGTTCATCATACTCCTAATATAGTTCTTAGAACACCTAGTATCTGGTCTCTAAGGTTTCATAACCCAAATAATGCTAAAACACGTTTTGCATTTTTACATAAAATCATAGATTCTTCACGATGAGCCACTTTCACGCCCTTATATCTTTTGATTCTTCTTAACAACCCATTCTAAATTTTTGATATGATAATCTACATACAAGATAATCTAGAACCCTATAATATTAGCCCCTAAGTCGTGATCTAGCTCATTTAAAAGTCGCATCCAAAAACTGTCCCAGAAAATAAGCTACATGTCTTTTTACGACTATGGTTGTGGATGCATGTTCACACCATCAAAACTCATGGTTCCTTCTCACAACCTACCTGTGCCCCTTCACCATCCTAAACACTACCCAAGTGGCTACAACATACTCAAAAATCGTGTCCTAACTCGAACCCTAACCCCTTTAAAAATCGTGACCCATATATCTTCTGGTAAAGGTTCCCGATTTTATTAAGTTAAATATGTGGTTCATGAGTTTAGGGTAATAATACTGTTCTCCATGATAATACTGCTCTCCATAATAATACTGTTCTCCATGATAATAATGTTCTCCATGATAATACTGTTCTCCATGATAATAATGTTCTCCATGATAATTGTCCCTACAATGCAAATATTTCCATTATGATAACTTGTATTCAACTATTACATTTCAAACCTATGAATTTCACTCAACCTTTGTATTGACCCTTTTTATGCATGTTTATCCCAGGAATTGATAAACTTAAGGCATGGAGTGCATGGCCTTGAAATGGCTAAACTTGATATCATTCACATGTTATGTTTCTAGGATTTTGGGGACCTGCCTTTGTAAAACTCTGATTTTAAATGAATGATAACGTATCTTTTAAAAACGTCTCTTTTGAGTCGTTTTCTATTATTGTGTCTGTGATTCATGAAGTAATACCCCAGATTAGTTTCCGCTGCTATATTACCAAAATGGGGGTGTTATAGAGTGGTATCAGAGCTTACAGTTATAAAGAACAAGGGTAAAACCTTAACTATAACTACTTTTTCTTTTGCCATCAATATCCCCCATGCCACTCCATTTCCCCAAGCAGTGTATGTAAGAAATTTGCTTACCAAATACTACGTAACTATTATAACTTATATTATTTTTCTACCAAGTTATTAGAGAGGTGTAATCTTGGAAGTAAGTACACGTGTGAAAGGAGGCAATTATAATTATGATGCGCAACATAATTATAAATGCATCACATACGTGAACTTGTAACCTTGATTAGCCTAACATGAAAATCAAGTTCGTGCTAAGTATTCCTATCTATTACCTAATCTCACTTTAACATTCATCTAAATCTCCGGACGAGATTTCTTTAAGGGGTGGAGACTATAACAACCCGCAATTTTCATCAATGTAAATATCCATCTATTAAGTTAGATGCAATGTACTATCTATCTATTATATATGAACCACCTTTTTCAGGGAAATTTTTCGCTTCATTACTTGCATAACTAAAGTTAATGAGCTTACGCAACCTACCTATGGCTATCTATCTACATATATGTCAAGCAAACATCATAACATATCAAGACAATATCTTAATATCATTTTTACAAAGTACATTACTCATTAATGTAACCATTTGCAACGTTATATCAAGGTTGCTTTAAACGTTATTGTATACCTCAAAACCCTAATTTTCATGAAAGTTAATCTCTAAAGTGAATGCACAACTACTAAAGCATATGTACAAGTAAAATAAAACATCCCATGTGAGAAATATAAACTCCCTCCAAGTCAAGTACAAGTCCTTAAAAAGCACAATGTACAAGTCTTAAGCAGGGTGGGGTGGATATTCAAATAGCCATTTTTCTCTCCTTTTCCTAAGAAATCTTGTACAAACCATCAAGTACAAGTTACGAGCAAGTAATACACTTTATTTACAGTCCATATTCATTCTCATTTCATGAACTTATAAGAAATCAAACCTAGAAACCCTAACCCGAGCTAGTTTCTAAACCATGATCCGTTTCTTGATTTTTATCCCTTTTAAACCCAAACCATTACTCAAATAAGTTGTAAATACTTAATTTACAACATTACAATTCATATTTCATCACATTAACACCATTATACACAAATTAAACCCTAAAAACCCTAAACGAACCCTAAATCTAACCCGCGACCCATTTTCTCATTTTTACCCATTTTGATCACAAACCACTAATCAAATTATGTTATAACCTCTTAAATAAAAACCTTATAATTCTTAATCCACCCTTATATCTCCAATGTACATGAAAAATAAGCAAGAAAACCCTAATTCATGTCTATTGAGCCCGCGGCCCATTTCTAGACATTTTGACACATTTTATCAAGTAACTAAACACACAAGCACCACACCACCTCACCCTTATCATACAATAGCAGCTTATGCACCTACTTGTCCCTACCCTTGGTCTCCAAGTCGTGATACATGGCCACAAAATAGCCCACACCTTGCCTTGTCACCTACTTATGCAAAAACGCCACCACCACCTTCATATCTAGCCTAGTCATCTTTCTTGCTCACCAATCCCCACACCACCACTCTCCCATCACCTAGCTAATGTCCTGAATCCTTACTCAGCTCCTACTCACCCTTGGTCTCCAAGTTTAGAGAGCACTATATAAACGCATGCATACATGTAGGTTTTCTCACATTCAAACTCAAAACACACATATAACACTCTCAAAACTCTCTCTATACCAACACTAGCAGTAGTAGTATATCTAAGAGATCCTAATGGAAGTTTAGAAGCCAAGAGATCACGAAGGAAGAAGCCATGAAGCCTTGAACACTCGTTACCAGGCGAACAAACCCAAAAACCACCAATTCGACCCATTTTCTTGCACACATGCTCATGTAAGTTCAAAACTTGTTCATCATACTCCTAATATAGTTCTTAGAACACCTAGTATCTGGTCTCTAAGGTTTCATAACCCAAATTATGCTAAAACACGTTTTGCATTTTCACATAAAATCATAGATTCTTCACGATGAGCCACTTTCACGCCCTTATATCTTTTGATTCTTCTTAACAACCCATGCTGAATTTTTGATATGATAATCTACATACAAGATACTCTAGAACCCTATAATATCAGCCCCTAAGTCGTGGTCTAGCTCATTTAAAAGTCGCGTCCAAAAACTGTCCCAGAAAACAAGCTACATGTCTTTTTACGACTATGGTTGTGGACGCATGTTCACACCATCAAAACTCACGGTTCCTTCTCACAACCTACATGTGCCCCTTTACCATCCTAAACACTACCCAAGTGGCTATAACATACTCAAAAATCGTGTCCTAACTCGAACCCTAACCCCTTTAAAAATCGTGACCCATATTGCCCTAAAACACGAATTTCCCAAAAATATTTCTAAGTGTTTTATCATTTTAAAACTACAAGGACTGTTTTTTTCATTCTCTAAAACTTATAAAACCAGGGTAAAACTTGTAAATTTCTTAAATTATAATTTAGGGGCCATTTTGAAAACTATAGGGGTTAAAATGTAATTTTTCAAACTAAAAGGACTTGTTTTGTAAAATAATTTATAAAAAGGGTATAAAATATAAACCTTATAATTTTATAAACTTAGGGACTAAAATTGTAAATATTTTAGAACTTATAAGTCAAGGGTTGTTTTTGTCAACTTTCAAACTATAGGGCTAAAACTATCATTATTCTATTCTTCAGGGTTTAAAATGAAAATAATTTTTATAACTCTTTAATATACTTATACTTTAATAAAATCTTATTTAAAATCCTAAATGATATGGTGTATCTCAATACTAGGGAGCTTCATATTAAGGGGTTTTATCTTGGTATTACGTTCTGACTGAGTTGTTGGGTTTACGATTTAAAGTGCCCTAGCTCCTCAAATGTTTACTGAATGACCTCTGAAATATGATGGCCTACCGGTGTACAAAATCCAAACTCTCCATTCAAACACATAACAATATTGAAACTAATAAATACCAAAGTCTATTGTACAATCTTCCTAAGACTTGACATATTTACTCAGGTTGTGTGACGTGGCTGTTTACTATCATTTTGCTATATCAACCTTCCCTGTTAAGATCATGATAAAGTCATCAGCTTTCATTTTGGAATATTTATTACAACTACCTATCAGGTGAAGTTCATAACCTCGCCTTTACTTATTTACATGTTTTATAAACTCGCGAGGGGGATACATGCTTGTTACAAACTCTTTTACATACTCGTTTATCTTATAACAATGTGATTACTTTTCAAAGACTTAATGAGTTCATAACCTCACATTTCAATCTTTTAAATACTTTATAAACCTGTAATACCTGCTATAAACCATGAATACAAGTGTTTTCTAAACTATATGCTATCCTGATATATTATTGCCTAAGTACATGGAAATATCTCTTTGGGTAGTATCTCCTAATATCTCTTCAATATCTCTTTGGGTAGTATCTCCCAATATCTCTTCAATATCTCTTTGGGTAGTATCTCCCAATATCTCTTCAATATCTCTTTGGTAGTATCTCCCAATAATCTCTTTAATATCTCTTTGATAATGACTCCTAGTAATATCTTCTGGTAAATTTTCCCGTTCTATTAAGTTAAATATGTGGTTCATGAGTTTAGGGTAATAATATTGTTCTCCATGATAATACTGCTCTTCATAATAATATTGTTCTCCATGATAATAATGTTCTCTATGATAATATTGTTCTCCATGATAATAATGTTCTCCATGATAATTGTCTCTGCAATGCAAATATTTCCATTATGATAACTTGTATTCAACTATTACATTTCAAACCTATGAATTTCACTCAACCTTTATGTTGACCCTTTTTATGCATGTTTATCCCAGGTAATTGAGCAACTTATGGCATGGAGTGGCATGGACTTGAAGATGGCTAAAACTTGTTATCATTCACATTTTATGTTTCTAGATTTTGGGATCTGCCTTTGTAAAACTCTGATTTTAAATGAATGATAACGTATCTTTTAAAAACGTCTCTTTTGAGTCGTTTTCTATGATTGTGTCTGTGATTCATGAAGTAATACCCCAGATTAGTTTCCGTTGCTATATTACCAAAATGGGGGTGTTACAGTTCTTGTATGAATGTTCGTATTTCTCATATCTTTTATGTTTGAATTCTTGAATGCTTGTTTGTAATCTAAATCGTTTATGCTTTCGGTTGGTTTTTATGCAATTCATGCTTCTTGTCTTTCATTCCCCTCTAGAATTAGGAGCGTTTGGTATAATAGAAAATTATAGGATCTAAGCGTTAAATCTTTTCCATGAGCCTTTTGCATTATCAAGAAACTCTATTTAATCACTATCGCAAGCGAAAAATAGGTTTAGAAATCATTTGGAACATTTTTAGAATTTTTAAGATTTGAGGAACCTTGTCTGCAGGAGCCGGTTCCATCTGCAGCAAAGCCGGTTCCATTGAGCCAATAGAACCGCCGCTGCTGGTTCTACAGTAGGCATTTTGCCGTTTGGGATAGTTAACTTTTTAATCCAACACTTTAATTTGGTTCTTTATACTTGTATTAAGGTAGCTCAATAGTTAGTTTTGACTTATCTAGCTCTTAAGTCCTTCTAAAACTCATAGAATCATCCAACATTTTTCGAACATGTATTATGCCTTTTTAAGCTAGTTGCAACATTTGTCCTCCTCATCGCTTAGCTTAAGAGTATTCCTATCTTTGTGCCTATTTGCGAATATGTTTTGTTTGTATGTCTATCTATGTGTCTTCTTGTTAAATCTTTCATGTGATAATACTTGAACAAGTTTCATTCTTATTCTTTGGTATAAATGTTTGAACTATCATGATATTTTTTTGCATTTGACTTAAAACTAACCCATTTGGAATTGTGTAGGTCAATAAAGATCGATATCTTTATCAAGTTAATTTGTGCTCTTATCATACTCTAATCCATATCTCTTATTACATGATCATACATGCATAATCATTTTCATCACATTATGCATACATTGTTAGTTGCTTGCATTGTCATCACCACCTTCCACCTTATATTTCACTACTCACAAAGTCATCATTTCTATCACCTCAATTTCCTCATCAACCAACGAGGTAAGGTTTAGTGAGAAGACCTTTTTACTTCTATCAATATTGAGTCATCCACCGAGTCTTCCTTACAAGAAGAATCATCATGAATCTTTCCGCTACCACCACCATAACCACAACCTACTAGTAACTCACAACCAATTCAACCCATGAAGGTTAAATCACCTTTCACATATCCTAACACTCATAATCAACTTTTGTCAAAAGCCAAGTGAATTTCGTAATGAAATGCGTCTCATTCTCATCCACACCCTTAAAACCTTTAAACCTCTCCATCAAAACCAACCACGATGATGCAAGTAGTAGGATTATACCTTTTCAGCCTACTTTTCTAAGAGCTTCTTTTGGAAAATCATACTAAATTCTAGGATTAGAGAATCATATTGCATCATATATACATTTTATTATATATGACTTCATCGAAAGACGAAGTATATATAGTTTGCACTAATATTTTTTATAGGTTCGAATATACACTTTAGTGTGTATGGCATTCTTGTCTACGGATGAAATTTGCATTTATTAATTTTCTCATGTAGGTTCAAGCGTATAAACTTTGCGGTATATGGCATAAGGATGAAGGTTGCATCATTCATTTTCCTATTTTAGGTTCATTTTTTACGCCCTCGAGCAAGGGGGAGCATTCGTCAAGAAATCATATTGGGTCGTCTATACACTCACTGTATATGACATATTTGTCTATGGATAAAATCTATTATTGCACTAATCTTTTGTTTTGTAGGATCATACTTGACGCCCTCGAGCAAGGGGGAGCTTCCGTCGAGATTTCATAGCATGCATCTTATATACACTTTGTTGTATATATTTTACTCGTCCAAGGACGAATCTAGTTTTGCACTAATTTTTATTTGTAGCTTTTTAATCATATCTTGACGCCTTGAACAAGGGGGAGCACTCGTCAAGGGGGAGCATGCACGCATTCATCATCATTTTTACTCTTCGACAATCCTTTACGTTTTGACCAAAAGGAAGATGTCATTTTCTTCATCATATAGTTATATTTTTTTATGTTGCACGAAACTAACATTTTTGTAGGTTAAGCTTTCAAATTTGATCCATTGACCCGCAATAAACCAAGGAGAATCACCTAGGGGATGCAACAACATAAGGCGTTTGAGTAGACATTTTAAGTTTACTAGGCATGATGCTATCTCGCCTTTTTGGGGATAAATGAAGTTAAACTACAAGGACACACCCTTTTTGCTTCGACAAAAGGGGGAGAAGAGTGTAAACGAAGAAGGTAATGTAAAGGTAGTACGCGGATACAAGTAACTTTACATTTTACGATATATTACGTTTACACGTTTGTTTGTCATCATCAAAAAGGGGGAGATTGTTAGTGCAAATATTACGATATTTAAACTACACAGTCTCGTTTGTTTTGTTGATGACAAACATGTAACTTGTAATACTTAAACGTAAAATGTACAAGTTACTCGTCATCATATTTTGTCTTAATATTATCAACACATATCCACGTCTCAATTCATCGTATGCTACAACACAGGTTCGTACATGTTTGTTATGTTGCATTGTGATCAAACCTCATTTCACATTTTGCATTTACAAGTATTTTTATACAAACATTTTAGCAAATATACAATAGTTAAATTGCACACTTTAGTCTTTAAAATATACAAAGTTAACTAAGGAAAATAGAATAAAAAATGATTTTTACATCATGCATTACATCATCTAAATCTGGAAAAATCTCTCCAAGATTACATAAGATCTTTCAATATTTTGCAAATCAAAATTTAGATTTTGTTACTGTTGGCCGGTTCCCACCGGTTCCCTTTGATTTACAAGCCGGTTTTGTTGGTCAACAGAACCACCCATCAGCTTTTGGCTATAAATAGTAGAGCCTTTCCACTCCATTTTTCACCACTTTTAACACACTTTTTCCACCATTTTTAACACACTTAGATCTGTAGATAATGCTTACATAAATTACCAAGATCATAATGCATCAAACTCTCATCTTGTTGTAAGCATACACCCGAAATGATCCTCTATGCATACACCCGAAATGATGATCCACCAAAGCAAGAGTTCTTGCCATTTCCATCTACCACCAAGCATATACAAATGTAGATCTATAAGATTGAAGATCTCATCATCATCATCATCATCCATTAGAAGGCTTCACATTAATGGAAGTTCTTTTAGATTAGTCATTCATATCCATTAGACACATTGTCTTGGATCATCATTGTAATCACATTTTGTATCACCAAATAAGATTAGATGGTTTATGTGTTTGTGTCATAAAACACAAGGTTTGTTATGTTGGGTTTGGGTTGGTTCTACCCGGTGTGTAAGAACTCAGTATTTAGCTTTGTACCGGATAAAGTGTAAGCGACATGGGGTTGGTTCTACCGGTGTTAGGACTCGGTATTTAGCTTTGTACCGGATAAATTGTAAGCAACGTTGTGTAAGGTTTTCTCCGCCGAGAAGGGAGCTTGTTGATCTAGCGAAGTAACTCTCGAGTTGGGTACTCGGGGAGTGGAGTAGGGCGGAGAGGAGCTCCGTGACCGAACCACTATAAATCATCGTGTTCTGTTTGCTTTCTCTTTACATATCATTATTTCTTTTCGCTTTAATTATGCTTATGATTGTGGATTGATGTTTATGCTTATATTGTGACTACATGTTTTATTTATGCTTGATATTGTCTTGAATTAGCACTTCTCATATTAAGTCACGATAAATCGATTATTTGATACAAAAGTTTTTAGATTTTAATCGGAAATGTATTCACCCCCCTCT
>BQNB010032348.1:0-53245 GCA_026074375.1 Tanacetum coccineum | reverse complement strand
GCTAGCTTTGAGTTAGTACTGTTAGCTTAAGGTTAGTACTACTAGTCTTAACAAAACACAGTTAAACAAGAAATAAGGAGATCATTGTCAATTTTGGTTGTAAGAATAGGACTGACATTTATGGTTGTTTCCATGTTGTTGAGGTCAGCCTCTGCACCCACATCTTCATCATCATAAGCATTACCAAAAATTCTAGTATCATCCATTGGAGTCACATTTGAAATAGGTGGAAGTGTAAATGCATTTTTGAAAGGAGAAAATCTTTCAAATAGATGTTCCTCAAATGCATTAGAAGCTTCAGCAGCATTAACTGGTGATGATTGATCATCATTAGTAAGCAGCACTAATAGGTGTACTAACACTATTAATACTATTAGTGCTGTTAGGATGTACAGTCTGCTTTTCTTGTTGAAGTAGCCTTTCAAACTCACTTCTTGTGGCTTGATTATCCTTCCCATCTTTATCTGAAGCTCCACTTTCATCCATTTCAGTAGTCTTCTCTTCAGCATCTTCTTCACTGACCTTAGGATCTTGAGAGATTAATGGATCAGTTGTGCAGATAGGTATTAGGATGTATTCTTGTTCAGGTTCTGTCTTCTTCTCAGCATGACCTGTAACAATGTTATCTCTAGTTCCTGCAATACCATTAGTTTGATTTCCTGCAACAACTGGCACATAGTTCATAGATATTGTCAAAGAATCAACATCAAAAAGCCAGTCTGGTCCATTTCCTGTCACATTAGGTGTATTTTCAAGAAATCTAATGTTTAAGGTCTCTTCAACTATCCTGGTCCTCTTGTTAAATACTCTCATGGCCTTGCTAACTACAGAGTACCCAACAAAAAATCCCTCATCAGCTTTTCCTTCAAACTTGCCTAGATGATCCCTGGTATTTAAGATGGTAACAGGACACCCAAAAGGTTTCATGAAGTCTATCAATGGGGGTCTCCCACGAATAAGTTCATAGGGTGTCTTGTTATGAGGCTTAATAATTAAGACTCTATTTAGCACATAGCAAGCAGTATTAACTGCTTCAGCCCAAAAGGTGGTTGGCAACTTAGAGTCAACTAACATAGTTCTTGCAGCCTCTATTAGTGTTCTATTCCTCCTCTCAGCAACACCATTCTGCTGAGGAGTCCTAGCAACACTGAATTCCCTCTTAATCCCCTTCATTTCACAGAACTGATTCATTACACTATTTTTGAACTCAGTTCCATTGTCACATCTGATAACTTTTACTTTATGGTCAAGTTGATTTTCTATTTCAGTAATGAAGGTCTTTAATATCCCACTAGTCTCATTCTTAGTGGCCAAAAAGAATACCCAAGAAAATCTACTAAAGTCATCAGTGACAACTAGGCAATAAGACTTTTTCATTAAACTCTTAACATTTGTAGGACCAAATAGGTCCATATGAAGCATATGTAAGGGTTTGCTGATTGAGTTCACAAGTTTGGCCTTACAGGAGGCTTTGTGTTGCTTTCCTTTCTGACAAGCAACACAAGAATGGTCATTTTCAAAAATCTTTGAAGGCAAACCTCTAACAAGGTTTCCCCTCACAAGTTTATTCATGTTTTTAAAGTTTATGTGACCAAGCCTCCTATGCCATAAGTTGGATTCATCAATTGTGGCCTTAGCAAAGAGGCAAGTTAAACCTTTAGTGGGAACAACACTCTTTAGGTCAACACTGTAAATGTTATCCTTTCTTGGAACTCTCAGCAAGACTTGACTTTCATCAAGTAGCTTAAAGTCAGAAGATAAGACAAGACATTCAGTGTCAGTAAAAAGAACATTATTCTTTTTGTCACAAATTTGTGACACACTAAACAAGTTATACTTAAGCTCCTTACAAAAGTACACATTATCAAAATCCAATGTTCCTGTTTTGATTTTACCTTTTCCAGAAATTCTACCTTTACCATCTCCAAAGGAAACAAATCCACCATCATAATCTTCATACTCAGTAAGATAGCATTTGTTTCCAGTCATGTGCCTTGAGCAACCACTGTCAATAACTCCTTTTTCCTTGTACTCCTTCTGTTGTGGGTTGCCCTGCACATAAAATAAGAGAATTAGACTCTTTTGGGGATCCAAGCCATTATAGACTTGGATCTGCCTCGTGCATCAATGTAAGAATATTTCTTGAAAGTATTTGATGCACTACTGTTTTTGGCTTTCCAAACCCAGCATGTTGAGGCCTTAACAACATTAGCCCTTATTCCCTTGTTTTCACTTACTACTGCTCTATCCCTAGCAGTAGTATCTTTTACCCTAACAGTATTAACCTTTTTATTGAAAATACTATTTTTGTATTCTGAATACTTGTTAAATGGCCTTGTGACTTGTGAATATCCCTTTTTATAAGCATTTGATATTGGTCTAGGATGATTCACAGTTGGTTTTGAGCCAGCAGTATTAACTGGTCTGACAGCAGTATTAACACTTACAGAACACCAGACAATTATTAAATTTTTTTCCAGACCTGGTTAATACTGCTTGTGGAACAAATCTTCTATTAGGGTAAGGGTGGGTCATTTTATTAGCAAAATTCTTATGATTCACCCTTCTTGAGTTGTTCCACACTGGTTTTATAACCTTTTTATCACACACATAATGAAGATGCTCAAAACTACCACAAACAAAATAAGCTTTATTAATCATTTTTAAAAGTCACTTCCTAGTCTTTGGACCTAAATTGTTTTCCAGTTTCTTTTTGGTTCCCTTTAGGATAGTGTTGTTTTGTTTAGATGTTTCTACCGTTCTCTACTGTTTTCCCTAGCAACATAACAAATTTATCTTTTCAGTGCTAGAACTACAGTTGTATCCTTAGTATAAATTTCTACCTCACTTACAATCACATATTCCAATCCTCAATGATGGTAGGTCCTTAATAGTTGTTCATCTAACAGTTTTTTAGGTACTAAACTGCATCACCATTATTTTTTACACTAGCAAACTTAAGATTTGACTCAAATGTCTTAACATTACTAGGTGTAACAATAGTAGTAACATCAATATTCTCACTTTCAACTATTTCATCCTTAAATGTTAGATTAGGTTTGCAAGGTATGAAATTCCCTATAAAAGTAAGGGAAACTGCATGATATCCCTTAATTCAGAATTTACTTATTAATTCTCCTGATTTTTTAACATCTCAGATGAATTTACAAAGCTTTCTACTGCAGGAGTAGCTGCAGTAGAAGAAGTTGCATTGTATCCTAGTCCAGTTTTAAACTTGTCAATGACTTGACTTTCCAACAAATTTTTCAAAGATTTAGATGAATTTTAAAACTTCTCTAATGTTAGTTTTAACTCATCTCTTTTTTTTTCTACTTTTTCTAATTTTTTTTTTGTGTTCAACTAAAATGAACATGAGATGATCCTTATCTACAAGTTAAGTGTGAAAAATGTATTAAATTTAAAAGTTATTCAAGTTAAGCATGACCTATTTTCAGGTTTTATTAGTAGCTAGGGTTTGAGTTGTTAATTTTCGGCTACTTGGTCTCAAACCGCAAAGCTTAAATATCATCTCAGTGTCATTAGAGTTTGTTAATACAAATAATGTCTAAAAACGTTATTTATATTTTTCGACCTCTTAACGTTTTGATAATAATAAAATGTAAAAATGTTTACAATAAAAATAAACGTTTACAAATTATTAATAATAAAATTTCATTTCTAAAACTGATCACTTAAGGTATGTACAAACAAATCAATAAGTATGATTAGTGATCAAGAAAATATTTTTTCTTAACCATTACATGTTCACAAAAGTATTTCTACAAAATAAATATACAAAAATACTTTTTAATAAAAGAAAATGTTTTATTTAAATAATAAAATTTGAATATGGTTTTCCTCTCAAAATGGAAGCTTCTATACCAGATACAACATTCCTCACAAAAAGACAAAAGCATGAGCGTAGTCTAGTGGCGACCCCTTTATAGGCCTGGCGGCCCCCAGATATATTTGGGACTGCCGCCAGCTAGCCGTTGAAAATCCTGTCTATAAATACTGCACTATTTTTGGCTGAAAAACACACCTCTTTGCACAAATTTTTCAGGTAAGTTTCTCTCTTTAAAAACCTTCTTTCTCTCTCTAAATCTTTTGATCACTAACATTGTTTGATCTTGTTTCAAGTGATCCAATCTCATCTCATCTTTCTCATTCTTCTATCAAGTGAAAGAGAAGAACATTCGTATTCGCCAAGAAACGAATTGTTATTTAGTGACCTCTTCTCTCTTCTTCTAAGTATCAAATCTATATTGTAATTATCTTATGTAATTGTGTAATTCGGATTGTATGTAAAATCCGATAGTGTAGATCTTGTGATTGTGTAGTGCTTATGAAGTGGTAGATTGGTTCTAGCTAAGATTAGGACTCGACATTTAGCTTAGTGTTGAAAAATAACGTAAGCAACGTGTAAACGGTTTTCTCTGCCTAAAGGGAGCTTGTTGACATAGTGAAATCTCGAGTAGGATACTCGGGGAGTGGAGTAGGGCGAAAAAGAGCTTCGTAGCCGAACCACTATAAATCTTGGCGTCTTGGTTTGATTGTTCCTTTCCTTATCTCTTTATATTGTTGTCATTGTTATTTAGTATTAGCTTATATATTTACATTGTTGATTCATATTGTTGATTGGTTGAACATACAACTCGAATCTAAGTATTTCGAAAGCAAACTTTTAAAACGTAAAATGAACCTGTAAACTATTCAACCCCCCCCCTTTTAGTTTCCTCAATTGGTATCAGAAGCCAATGTCACTTAAGATTTTTAAAATATATTGTATTTTAAATCTTGGATCGATCTATAGATTTTGACAAATATCTAGAAGGACAATCCATGCAAAGACCACCACTTTTTAAAAGTGATAGTTTTATTTATTAGAAAAATAGATTCGAGACATATGTTAAATCAAAAGATCTTTATCTTTGGCATGTTATTACTAACGGTGATTTTCAACAAATTCAACAAAATCCGGAAACCAAATTAGATAAGGTTATCCCTTTTGAAAAACAAATTGATGATCTTAAAAAGAAGCTTGCGAAAAATAATGAAGCCAAAATGGTTATTTACAATGCTTTACCAAGAAAAGAATATGAAAGAATTTTCATGTGTAATACGGCAAAAGAAATTTAGAAAACTTTGTTAATCACCCATTAAGGTAATAACCAAGTCAAAGATAACAAGATTGACCTTTTGGTACAACAATATGAACAATTCGTCATTTCTGAAGACGAATCTATAGATAGTGCTTTTGCTAGATTTAATACTATCATTACTAGTCTAAAAGATCTTGATGAAGGTTATTCTAGCAATAATTATGTTAGGAAGTTTCTTAGGGCTCTACATCCTAAATGGAGAGCAAGGGTCACGGCGATTGAAGAGTCGAAAGACTTAACATCACTATCTCTTGATGAACTTATCGGGAACCTCAAACTTCACGAAATGATCATCAAAAAAGATTTCAAAATAGTCAAAGCTAAAGGAAAAAGGAGATCTCTCACTTTAAAGGCTAAGAAGGAATCTAGTGATGAGGAGTGTTTGACTTTCGGAAGTGAAGACGAAGAGTACGCCATAGCGGTAAGAGACTTCAAGAAGTTCTTCAAAAGAAGAGGAAGTTTCGCTAGACAACCTTGGAATGACAAAAAGACGTTCCAAAGAAGCCAGGATGACAAGAACGGAAAAAGTGATAGAAAACGTTTTAGATGCGGTGATCCAAATCATCTAATTGGAGAATGTCCAAAACCACCAAAAGACAAGAACCAAAGAGTATTCGTTGGAGGTTCTTGGAGCGATAGCGGTGAAGAAGATGATAAAAAAGTCAAAGACGAAACATGTCTTATGGCTCAAGCATCAAATGAGGTATGTTTCGAATCCTCTTACTTTAGTGATGAAAACTCATCAATAGATGATTTAGTTTTAGATAATGAATATGATCAAATGTGCAAAATGAGTTTAAAGATAATTACTAAAAACAAAAGATTAAAAGCCACTAGAAATAGTTTATAAAAAGAACTTAGTATTCTAAAAAAAAAGTGTCTACACTCGAGAAAAACAAGGGAGTTAATCTCGAATGTGTAAAGTGTCATATGCTTAAAATTGAGAATAAAAAACTCAAAGAGGAAGCCATTAGATTAACTAAATTTGAAAAGAGTATACATTGTCTAAATGAAATGTTAAGTAATCAAAAACCCTTCGGAGAAAAATTAGGTTTAGGGTTTAATTCATTTAAAGCATCATCTAGTGGAACTATGGAAATAAAGTTTGTGAAATCACAAAAAGAAACGTCCTCTCGTGGCGGTCCCCCAAATACCATGGGTGCCCCCCCTTAAAGACCAGACGGCCCCCAAAGTAATTATGGGACCGCCGGTCTGTTCACCAGTTTCTGAAAGATCTGTTTCTTTTCAAAAATCCATTTTGGGTCCTAGACCAAAACATATAATGGTAAACAACGTCAAAGTTCCTGTTGCTAGTGATAATGAAGTTAAACGATTTTATAAGCCATCATTAAAACCTGGAGTTGGATTTTCAAAACCTAATTTTAGATCAAAAACTCTACCACCTAGAAGAGTCAATAATAATTATCCTTGTCCTAAGACGCCGCAACAAAAAAGGAACGTTGGTCGACAAAACCAACCTCATGGTTTTCCCGTAACTTAGAACAATTTCCAACGTCAAAGTTACATGCTATGGGAAATGTGTCTTTCATTTCCACATCCCAACCATTTGTATCAAATGCAAGGGATGTTTAACACTAACAACTTTGGACTCATGAGATATTAAGGACCAAATATTTGAGTTGTTGTCTTATATAAATAGATATGCATTGGAGTCGACTTGGAACCCAATGAGTGGATAAAGGATAACAGATGCTCTAAACACATGACGGGTAACCGCAAGCTCTTCTTAAGCTACAAGGCTACAACGGAGGTAATGTTATTTTTAGTAGCAATTTTCGCGGTAACATCATTGGCAAAGGTACGATTTCAAATGACTCTCTCAAAACAGATAATGTAGAACATATAGATAACTTAAGATTTAACTTGCTAAGTGTAGGACAAATATGTGATAATAAGTGTAGAGTAATTTTTTTTGAACATGATAGTGAAATTACTAAGGATGGTAAGGTTATAGGTAGAGGTATTAGGAAGAAAGACTTATATGTGATGAAATTAGGAAATAAGCCTAAAGACAAAATTTATCTTGCAATAATTGATGAAAACTCCACGTTGTGGCATAGGAGATTAGGTCACGCTAATATGCGTCTCATTCAATCGTTAGCATCTAAGGATTTAATTAGAAACTTACCTAAGCTTAACTTTGATCAACACTTCTGTGATGCTTGCGAAATTGGAAAACAAGCTCACGCTAGTCACAAAGCTAAGAATATAGTCTCAATGACTAGATGCCTATAACTCCTTCATATGGACCTCTTCGGTCCATCTGCCGTACGGAGTTACGGAGGACACCTTAGTCATAGTAGATGACTACTCTAGGTATACTTAGACTAGATTCCTTAAGGATAAAACCGAAACCTTCGATCAATTCGAAATATTTTGTAAGAAAATTCAAAACCAATTAGGATGCACAATAGTGTCAATAAGAATCGACCACGGTAGAGAATTTGATAATGAAGTGCAATTTGGAGAATTTTGTAATGCCAATGGTATTACACATAACTTCTCAGCTCCACACACTCCACAATCAAATGGCGTGGTAGAAACGAAAAATAGGACACTACAAGAAATGAGTAGAACAATGTTGAATGAACAATCAATACCTTAAAAGTTTTGGTGTAACGCCGTAGATACTTCAACATACATCCTCAACCGAATCCTAACTAGAGCCATTCTAGGAAAATGCCTTATGAACTCTTGAGAGGTAGGAAACCTACTCTTGATTATTTTAAAGTGTTTGGAAGCAAGTGCTTAATTTTAAACACTAAAGACTGCCTTATAAAGTTTGACCCAAAGTCATACGAAGGTGTCTTTTTAGGTTACTCCTAAAATAGTAAAGCCTACATCATCCTTAATAAACACACTAGGAAAATTGAAGAATCAATCAACGTGATATTCGATGAAACTCCTCCACCCTCTAAGACATCACCCTTGGTGGATGATGACTTAGATGAAGAAGAAGCAATTAAGGTTACCGAAAGAAAAACCTAGAAAATGACATTGAGGATGAAACTTTAGAGATTGACGAAATAGTCAATATTAAGGAGTCTAGGAACTATCAATTAGAAAATATCATAGGAAACCTTAATCAAAGAACCCTTAGGTCACAAGCCCAAAACCAAAGTAACTTCTTTTGTTTTATATCAACTATAGAACCTAAGAATGTGAATGAAGCCTTAACGGATAAAAGTTGGATAGTCGCCATGCAAGAAGAATTAAATAAATTCATTGCTAATGATGTTTAGGAGTTAGTTCCACAACCTAGGAATATGACAATCATAGGAACTAAGTGGGTGTTTAGAAATAAATTAGATGAGAACGATATCATTTCTCAAAATACGGCTAAGTTAGTTGCTCAAGGCTATAATCAACAAAAGGGCATCAATTATGATGAAACTTATGCCCCAGTTGCTAGACTTGAGTCAATTAGAATATTATTAGCTTATGCTTGTGCCTTAGATTTTAAGCTATTACAAATGGATGTAAAAGTTCATTCCTGAACGGTTTTATCAATGAGGAGGTATACGTGGCACAACCTCCGGGATTCATTAACTTCAAAAAACTAGATCATGTTTATAAACTAAAGAAAGCTTTATATGGTCTTAAATAAGCACCCAAAGCTTGGTATAATAGATTAAAAGTTTTCCTTATTAAACATGAATACAAAATAGGAATGGCAGATAACACACTTTTTACTAAGAAGAAAAGTTCAAATCTTATCATCATTCAAATATACGTCGATGACATTATATTCTGCTCGACTTGTCAAGACATATGTGATGAATTTTCCAAAATCATGCATGACGAGTTCGAGATGAACATGATGGATGAACTTAACTTTTTCCTTGGATTGCAAATAAAACAAATGAAAGATGGTATTTTCTTTCATTAATCTAAATATATTAAAGAAATGCTTAATAAATTTGGCTTAAAAGATTTTAAACCAATGAAACCCCCATGTCCTTCGATACTAAACTCACAAAAGACGAAGAGTGTGAGTCGATAGATAGTACCAAGTATCGAGGCATGATAGGTAGTTTATTATACCTAATGGCAAGTAGGCCCGATATCATGTTTAGTGTAGCCTTTGTGCCCGCTTCCAAGAGGCTCCCAAAACCTCTCACCTTGAAGCGGTTAAGCGTATCTTTCGATACATTAAAGGCACTACACACTTAGGATTATGGTATCATAAGGGGACCGACATAGAAACCGTAGTATATGTCGAATCTGATAATGCTAGATATTATGTGGACCGAAAGAGCACTAGTGGTATTTGTATGTCCGTGGGATGTTGTTTGACATCTTGGTTCTCGAAGAAACAAATCGTTCTTGCTATATCCACTACCGAAGCCGAATATGTAAGCGCCAGAAAGGCATGTCAACAAGCACTATGGATGAAACAAGCTCTTACTGACTACGATTTACGACTCGACGATGTTTCGATCATGTGCGACAACAAAGGCGCGATTGACCTTAGCAAAAACCCGGTGCAACACTCTCGTAGCAAACACATCAAAATACGTCACCAATTTCTTCGTGATAATGTCCAGAAAGGACATATCTCAATCAAAAAAGTGTCGTCCGTCGACAATATCACCGACATTCTTACTAAACCCCTTAAACGTGAATCGTTTAACCATCTACGTCTAGGTTTAAGAATGATGGAACACATTCCATAAATCGTGTTAGTCCACTTCTTCTTCTTCTAGTCTCGATTCTAGTCTGCATTCTATACCGTGTCGTGACAATTTAACAACTTCATCCGAAGCTTGTTAAATATTTTTAATTCGTAAAATGCAAATGAATTAGTCACTCTTCCTCGTAAATTCATGTCAAATTTTAAAAGTCCAAAAACCTATAATACAGGCGGCCCCCATATCTCAGGCGGCCCCAAACCCTTTTTGGGTGGCCTCCTGATCGATATGGGACCGTCACCAGCAGACGCCTAATATTTACACTTAATCAAAAATTTTCAAAACACAAAACCAAATGTACCCCTTCCCTGCTGGTGCGACGAGGACGTACAAAATCAACCCAAAAATCAAAATCAACCGCCAAAACACAAATTGAAGATCAAATCAACACTAATAATCATTCCTAACATCATAAAGATCATAAATTATAAGTCATTTCATCTATTTTCTTTCGATTTGAGTCTAGGATTCATGATGAACACAAAAATTGAAATTAGGGAATTTTCATTTTTCTTTCAAATTTGTACAATTAGGACTACTAGGATAAAATGTATAACTAATATGCTTCCTTTATACATAGGATTTACATACTGTTAGATATTAGAAAAAGACTCGGTCACCCCGTGTATTATACCAGTTATTATAGCTCGTAGTTTAACGTTTAATATGTAATGTTCGGTAATGGGCCGGGTTATAAAGCCCAACGTGTAAGCCCATTCCATAGCCTAAGGGCTGATTTTGTAAGCTAGTATATAAGCCTCTTCCATGCTTTGGAAAAGGTGGTTAGTTATTTCATTATACAAGTTCACTTTCTCTTACTAGAAAGCTTTTCTCTCTAACTTTCTCTCTCTAGACTTAGCTAATCCATCTATCTTCTATTGTGTTATGATTTAAGTTGATCGAACAATGATTAGTGATTGTATGTTAAAAGTGGTGATGTTTGTTTAAGTGTTTAGTTGTTTGAGTTTGTTACGTTTGTCAAGTTTGAAAAATAGTCCAAATTCCAAACAGTGTACCAAACCGCTGGATTAGTCCTCAAATCGCTACCGTCAAACCGCTACTATCAAACCGCTATGAAGAAATTATACCAAAGCTCTACCACGAAGAAAAATGGCTAGAGGTTTGTTTCCCAAAATACATTGAGAAAAAATTTTAAAAACCTGTAACAAACCGCTATCTATAAACCGCTACTAATGGTAAACCGCTACGAAGTTAAACTGCCAAACCGCTACTAGAGTATATGGTAAATCGCTATGAAGAAGTAACACCAAACCGCTACCAAGAAATGAAATTGGTAGAGGTTTATTTCCCAAATCGCTATGAGAAATTATCTTCAAAAACCTCTGCCTAATAAGACAAATCGCTGTCAGAAACGACAAACCGCTAGCACAATGTACGATCTGACAAACCGCTAGAACAGTGTACCTTCCTGACAAACCGCCAGAACAGTAAACTAAACCGCTATGATAAACTACAAGCAGAATACCAAACCGCTACAAAGAACTACGAACTTTTACACCTTAAAACACCTAAAAATCACCCTTTTGAATGTTTTAACTTGGTTTATTTTGCACAAATAAGTACTAGAGGGCTATAGCAACTACGAAAACATGGATTTTAACACAAGAAATGTGAAAATCAATGAAAATCAATAAAAAGAGCTAATACCACCTAAAACTCAACTTTTGATCAAAACCAAGCACTAAAACACACACACAAACGATCTAATCATCCCATGAGCTCTGATACCAATTGTAGGATATTATCTTGTAAACTTTATGAGTTATGGAGTGTTGAACACACAATTTTGAAAGATTTAGAATTGTCATTGATAAATTCTTGAAAAATTATGTTCAACTCTTTGAAAAACATTATGTTAGAAAACTTCTCTTCTAACGCTACGGATAAGCGTACTTATACGTACACTCTCTTTTGTGTTCGGGTCTGAGTTGCAATCTGAGAGCAATTACAAGTCATTAAGAAAATTAGAAATGACATGTTTTGAAAGTATTTGAAACTCATGTTCGAACTTCATTTACATGCCCGTGTCGATATTAATCAACATTTTAGGTACGTAAATATTATCGATTCTAAGAGACATGTTGAGAAGAATCTTTTTATGAAACATTTTCTGTTTTTTTTATTTTGTATTTTTCTTTTTGAAATTTTATATTTTTGTATTTTTCTTTTTTCAAAAATATGTACATGTTGATGTTTGATGAAATATCAAGCAGTTTTATTTGTCAGAACCTCCAATACTGCTGGAGTCAAACATCTCATACCAATTCGTCTGACTAGATACTGAAACCTATCTCCGGGTAAGGCTTTAGTGAACATATCAGCTAATTGGTATTCAGTTCTGACAAAGTACAATTCAATTATACCATTTTCAACCTGTTCCTTGATGAAATGATATAGAGTTTGGATATGCTTGGTGCGGGAGTGCTGTACGAGGTTGCATGAGATTGCTATGGCTGACTGAGAGTCGTAGTACAACGGGATTTTGTTGTAGTTGAAGCCATAATCTTGAAGTTGTGTCCTCATCCATATTACTTGAGCACAACTTGCAGATAACGCCACGTACTCAGCTTCTGCTGATGACATTGCAGTACAGTCCTGCTTTTTTGACATCCAGCTAACTAACTTATCACCTAGGAACTATATTCCTCCAGAAGTGCTTTTACGAGTATCAACGCATCCGGCATGGTCGACATCTAAAAAAGCTGTTAGTTCAAAGCCAGAATCCTTCGGATACTAGATTCCCATGTTAATGGTACCTCTTAAGTATCAAAAGATCCTTTTAACCTCTTTAAGGTGCTTTTAGTCGGCCTTGCTTGATATCTTGCATAATAACATATTGCTTGCACTATGTCTGGTCTACTAGATGTCAGATACATGAGTGACCCGATTTTACTACGGTAGTCAGTTTGGTCTACGAGTGTACCACTTAAGTCTGCATCTAATTTAGGTTATGTTGCTATTGGTGTACCAATGCTTTGTCATTTTTCCATACCATATTTTTTAAGTATCTCTAAAGCGTACTTGGCCTGACTGATAAAGGTTCCGCGTGGGGATTGGTGGATCTGAAGTCCTAAAAAGAATTTCATTTCCCCCCTATTAAGGACATCTCAAATCTACTGTGCATTAACTTTTAAAATCGTTTAGAAAGTTTAGGGTTTGTAGACCCAAAAATAATGTCATCAACGTAAATTTGCACAAGTATAATGTCCTCCTCGTATCTTATCGTGAATAGAGTCAGGTCAATGGTACCTTTAGTAAAACCTTTAGATATCAGGAAATTTAAGAGTTCATCATACCAGGCTCTCGGAGCTTACTTTAGTCCATATAGAGCTTTCCTTAAGAGGTAAACCTTTTTTGGATGATCAGGATCAACGAACCCATCTGGTTGTGCGACATAAACCTCCTCATTCAATGGTCCATTAAGAAATGATGTTTTCACGTCCATCTGATAAATTGGAAAAGACTTGTGTGTAGCATACGCGATGAAAATCCGGACAGCCTCTAAACGAGCAACTGGAGCAAATGATTACTCGAAATCAATGCCCTCTTCCTGAGCATAACCCTTAGCTATAAGTCGTGCCTTATTGTGAATTATAGTTTGGTCTTCATCATTTTTGTTCTTCCATAGCCATTTTAGCTTGATTATGTTCTTGCCAAAGGGTTTGTTGACGAGTTCCCAGACTTGGAGTCTGTCAAACTGATGAAGCTCTTCCTGCATTGCTTCTATCCATGCAGAATCAGCCATTGCCTCCTTAATGTTTTTCGGTTCCACATTACTCACGGTGAGTACGAATATATACATTTCATGATCGGTTGCAAGTTGTCGTCTTGTTTGCACTGACTTGGATGGATTTCCACGAACTTGAGTTAACGGGTGATCTTTTGTCCATCGATATTCAGAATTTTGTTGGTTGATTGAAGGTATGCAAATTTGAATTACCAATATTGCGTGAGGAAGACACATCAACTTCTTGTACTGGTGTACAGAAAGGATTGGTAAATTCATGTTGTGTATCTTCTGCTTGAATATCGTTGTTTTCTTTAGCATGAATATTTGTAGGAGTTGATGGTTCTGTTGTAGGGTGAATATTCGTTGAAGGTTGTGTGCCTTGTTGATCAGAAGTCGGTGGGAGAAGAAGACTTGTTGACACGAGAAGTACCCGTATTGAAAAATTCATCGTACAAAGGACCGAATAGAAGATCCAACTCTTGTTGTGATGGAACTGATGTATCTGCTGAAGGAGAAACATTTTGTAGTTGTAAGGCGGGGTCAGAGTTGTCATAATCTGACGCCTTTTGTCATTGTGGAACGAGGCCTGAAGTGTCATTAGCAACAGACGTCTCGAGTACTTTAAAAGCATCCATTGATCCAATCTCTTGAAATTATTCATTGTCAAGTTGCTTTTCTAGTTGATCCATGTTTAGGAACATTGTGCCTATGAAAGTCTCAACATCTTGACCAAAGAGTGTCGCAAATGCGCGTTTGAATCCACACTTGGTTCGAGTTCCTTGTAAGTCATTATTTGAAAAAAGCTTGAGGTGTGAATGAAGTTGTCGAAAAGATACCATGCAACTCCTTTTTGCTTTGTCTTGCATTTGTTGCATTTGTTGTTCTTCCGAATTCGAACACGAAGATAAAGTATTTTTTGTTTTAATTTTTACCATGAATTATGAAGAGAAAATGATTTGTAGGATCTTAAGTAGATGTGTTGTGATTGAAGTTGTGGTAAAACGAATACAATTAACGTCCACGGGATTTTACAAGTCTATGATTAAAACCGAGAAAAGAGTTAAGTCTTTCGCGAGATTTTACAAAATCAATAGAAAAAACGTAAATGTAAATTGATTGTGATTAAGGTTTGTTTGTTGTAAGATTAATGTCTTTTAAGTCCTTGTTTATGATTGTGGTTCTTGGTTTGTGAATGTAAATTAATTGTCGTTAGAAGTCCAAAGTCTGTTTTGTCCAAAATTAAGTTCACTAAAATTGGCTTGTTACCAAAAATGAATTAGCCGAAAATAGGTTCACTGAAAATGAAATTCGGTACTCTATGAAATTTAGCAAACCGCCACCAATAAATTTTTCACCTAACCGCCACCTAATTAAAATAGGCAAACCGCTAGTAAAAAGTCAGTCTAAACCGCTACTAAATATTATTGCAAACCGCCACCTAAACTTTGTATTAAACCACTGGCTAAAAATAAGAACAAACCGCTGCCTTTTTAGGTTTTTTCAAACCGTTGCCTAATATAATTGAACAAACCGCCACCTGTTTTAACTTAAGCAAACCGCTGCCTGTTTTAACCTATCAAACCGCTGCCTATTTTCCAATGTCAAACCGTTGCTAGTTTTCTTTTCTCAAACCGCTGCTTACACAGAATCTTAAACCGCTGCCTAGAAAAGTTATCAAACCGCTACCATGGTGAATTTTGGATAGAGTAACATTTCTTTTTGGCCAAGATTAAATTTCTTCGTTTGTACCTGTATCAAACCACTGCCAAAGATGATAGTAAACCGCTGCAAAAAAATAACCAAATCGCTATCCTATTTGGCAAACTGCCACTTCTAATAAGTTAAAAAACAAAGTACAAGGTCGCTTTCAAATGTCAAACCGCTGCCTGTCCTTGGTTTTTGTTCTTAACTTAAATTGGCAAACAAACAAAATACGTCCTTTTTAATCTAAACCGCCACAATGAAATAACAAACACAAACTCACACCGCCATGAAGAAATTTAGCACGAAATAAGCAAAAATAATTCACATAAGCTGTTTTTCAATTTGAATAAGCTTTAAATGTTTAGTACTAAGTGGGTAATTGAGGATTAAACACACAAGTACATGGTTTTCTTTGTGAATCTTCAAAAACGAACCAAACCTCCACTTAGAAAACAAAAATAAGCCGTATAGATTAAGCTCAAATAAACGAACTAGAAGCTTATGTTAGGCATGATATGGTAACATAATAACCTGTTTAACAAGTATAACAAGGACAGAACGAGATTAACAAACCAATAAGCCCATCACTAAATCAAACTTACCAACCTCGTATTCTGTCGGCTATTGTTGTGACCACTTGGTGAAATAAACTCGATATACCAAACTTGAAAATGAAGTAAAATCCCCCAAATTTGTTACTTAAGCTTGCACTATTGTTGATTGAAAAACGATGCAAGATTAAATCAATAACTACTCTATACCCAAGTCCTAAAAGTATTAGAAGTACACCACCTCTTGAAATTATCCGCATCGACATCTGCGTGTGACACTAAGTACTACAATGTAACTCCTTTAAGTGATAGTTATCCAGGTCTTCAACCAACCACCCTGACTGCTAGAACTAGATAATTCAAGTCTCAATCATAAGCTGTATACGTTCAAGCAAGTTATCAATCGATAGATTGGGTTTAAAGAAAAGGGGTAGAAAATATAAGGAAGTCTCGATGATGAAATAAGTAGACGCCTTCGAGAAACTCACTTCAATCTCAAATAAGGGATACCAAATCAACTTCATGATCACTTGTCATCGTAATCCGAATCCTATCCATTTGTCATTTAGTAAATCTTATTCAGGATCGTTTTGGGATTAAGTGTTGTTGTTTGTGTGGTGTGTTGTTATGGTTGATATATGTCTTATAAGTCCCGATTCTTGATTGTGGTATTTGTTTGTTGTGGAATTATTGCCTTTGAAGTCCTTGTGGATGGTTTAGGTTGATGGTTTGTTAAGGTTTAACTTTTGTCGTATAAAGTCCATTGAAAATGAGATTTGTTAATGTGAAAAATTAAGCAAACCGCCACCAAAAGCTAAGCAAACCGCCGCCTCTTTTGTGACCAAACCGCTGCCAAAATTGGACTAAACCGCTGGGCTAATTCAGTAAACCGCTGGCAACATAACCTACCAAACCGCCATTTTCAAACCGCTTCTTTCAAACCACCGTTTTCAAACCGCCGTTTTTAAACCGCCATTTCCAAACCGCCGCTTTTCCAAACAATCACGATTCCAAACCGTTGTTTGGTCAAAAATGGTCAAACCGCCACCAAAATTAGGTCAAACCGCCATGGGTCAAACCTCCACTTGGTTAAACTGCCATTTGGTCAAATCTCCACTAGTGCTTTTAATAAAAAATTAATACATTTCACCAAACCGCCGCTGGTGCTATTATTTTAATATTTTTCTTTCTCGAGATCTACAATCTGACCTAAAAAGCTGCACCCTCTATATTATATTCAATTAAAAACTATTAAATGCAACTTTTTGCCAAATCTCCACCAAGAACACCTGCCAAACCTCCACGAAGAACACAACCAAACCTCCACGAAGAACATAAGCTCGAATTAAGCAAAACTAAACCATATAAGCTGTTTAGCTGCTAAAATAAGCTGTAAAGGCTTCAAACTAAGTGTGTAGGAGATGATTAAACACCAAATAACACAATTTTCCACGAAATCAAGAACTAAATACAATCAAACCGCCACTTAGAAAATATAAATAAGCCGAATAGAATAGCTTCAAAATTACACCGTAGCTTATTTTTACCACTAAATCAAGAACCAAATAAGCTATATGAGATCTAAACAAGAAAGTACAAGCTTATTCACCTTTTAAACAACACCAAAATGATCCGTAGGCTTTTGTTTACAAAATAAGCCATGAAATTTAAGCTTATTCTATAATCTACGAAATCAACTTATTAACCACGAAATTAGTGGGTAACCAACATGAATTCCCCCTATGCTCTGGTGCCAATTGTTAATAATAAGATATCACTAACAAAAGACATGATTTGGAGGTCGAGGAGGATAAAATAAATGCTTAGCCATATTATTGATGAGAGAAAAAAAGTAGAGAGAAGATGTGTGTATCTAGAAAGAGAGACAAGAACACACACACTTTTACAAAATGAATCCTCACCCCTCCATGGAAGTATGTAAGGGGTATTTATAGTCCAAACACAACTAAACTATCCTAAATAATCTAATTTGGTCCCTGCGTGTTTG
This sequence comes from Tanacetum coccineum, assembly GCA_026074375.1. Classification (NCBI taxonomy): domain Eukaryota; kingdom Viridiplantae; phylum Streptophyta; class Magnoliopsida; order Asterales; family Asteraceae; genus Tanacetum; species Tanacetum coccineum. The sequence goes on along the minus strand of BQNB010032348.1, from coordinate 35,357 downwards.
ACTATTAATGAACTAATGTATTTTCGTGTAAGTCAACATATTTTAAGGCTAACAATCTTCCCCCAATATGTGGACGTACGAAATTACTTACAATGTTCCAATCAAGTACAATTATAATAAAATAAAGTCTTCCAAAGCACTTTCAAAGCTGAAGATGTCTTCTGAGTTCTCCTTGTCTTAAAACGTGTACTCCAGCTTGGATTTTCATTGTCTTTACTTGTTCTGGAACCATTGTAGTATGCATGAGTTGGATTAACTTCCCCCCAATTCATGCAGCATGTCTTGAAAAGCTTTCTTCATAGACTCTTTTTTAGCAAAGTTTCTGAATCAGCTTCCCCCTAAACCAACATCCCTTACTTGAGCAGATTCTGAAACTTTGATGTAGCTTCAACCATCTTCTATATGTCATTGACGTGCAAAACGGAATTTTGTAGAAGAAAAGCCACACCATATACTTCTGCTACTTATCATTAGGTCTTGGTGAATCTTGTTCTAACTCTAAGGATAAGTACACTGAAACATGTACTCTTCTTTGTCGTTCGGGTCCGAGTTGCAATCTGAGAGTGATTACAAGTCATAAAGAAAAATTAGAAATGACATGTTTTGAAAGCATTTGAAACTCCTGTTCGAACTTTATTTACACGCCCGTGTCGATGTTAATCAACATTTCTAGGTACGTAAATGTTATCGATTCCAAGAGACATGTCAAGAAGATTCTTTTTGTGAAACATTTTCTGATTTTTTGATTTTGTATTTTCCTTTTGAAATTTTCTATTTTTGTATTTTTCTTTTTTCAAAAATATGTACATGTTGACCTCAGCATTGTTATGTGATGGTGGAATAGTAATTTCAACTCTTGTCGTGATGTAGCTGTCCTGTCTGCTGGAGGAACAACTTTTGGAACCAACTTTGAACTAGATGGTTCATTGCTGTGGTCATGAATTTCGAGTTCTGAACTGTTCATCATATTAAAATTATTTGAAGCCCTAGTTTCTGAGATATCAGTCTTTTCAGTAACCAAACTCTGAGTCCTTCCGTTTGGGGATTGAAAGATGTACCTGCACTTAAGTTAAGAGTACCTGCACTGGCATCAAGAGTTTGTTTGTATTCATATTGGTTAGTGATATCTTCATTTGAACCATTTGTGGGTTCACTGTCAACCTTGGTTGTGCTAGATGTGAATATCTTTCCAGTAGTAACCCACCTAAGAACAACTGTCTTGAAAATTTTATCCGTCGGTTTCCACCTAAGACAAGATCTAGGAGTCATTGTTTTCTTATGCACAACGGAAGTCTTCTTGATTGAAAATCTATGTCCTGTTGGGACCTGTCTTTCTGGTTTCTTTGCAATACTTATTTGCTGTTCAGGTTTGTTTCTATTTGTTCTCTTATGGGATGAAACCTTAGCACGTGAGTTGACCTCATTTAGGAATTTTGTTACACAAGCATCATGATTTGCATTAAAGATTCATTTCTGACATGTCGAGCAAACAAAATGTTTGGAATCAAAAAATTGCTAGAATTCCTAGAGTGGTTTGCTATGGGCATAGTCTTCGTTGTTACGCAACTACTCTTAAATGCATGCCAATTCCTAGACTTTTGGTTATTGATCCTAAGTTTTGGTTTGCTAGCATTAGCTGTGCTTTGTGATATAGCAGAAGGCATCACACTAGGTCTTGAATTCCTACCTTTTCTTATGTCTTTTTCTTATCTTCCTCTAGGTAGTGATTATGAACCATGTCATTTGAGCTATACCTAGATAAGCTAGATGCAATCATATGATTAAGTTTTTCACAAGCAGATTGTTTTTGCTTAGGCAAATAATGTGTAGTGACTGGTTTTGACAAATCGTTATTCACACTTGTTGAACAACAATAAGTTCACAAGCTATTAACAAGAGTCATACGCATTATCCTTGTGATATTGCCAGAACATCTGAGTGATACTTAAGTATTCATAGTGAAGATGGAAATCCTGCTTGAGCCAACATCAAACAAGCTCTTGGTGGGTGACTTGTGCGATTCTATATGAATCAAACTTGTGTCAACTAGAAAGAAATGATGGTGCGATTCCATGTGAATCAAACTTGTTCCAGTAAATGAATTGACGACTCAATCGGTAAGATAGTAACTAACCGATTTACTCATATCGTGCTGTCTACTTTGAGATATTCCGATATTGAGAACAAGCTAGCATGGTGAATCTAATACATCTGTGTTGAAGAATCTTACACTTAAAGCTAGAAATCATGTCAAGGAGATTATTCTAAATTGAATCTACCTGATCACAGGTTGGTCCTCACAGAACCAGAGGTTAATCTAACCAAATTTGGGTGAATGACAAAGCCATATTCGTCCACAAGCTTTATTACTGACTATTTTATTTCAGGATTCATATAAAGATGAAGATGGAGATACCTCATTTCAACTGAAGTCGGATTCATTACCACATGCTCATGCTCAAACTATAAAGACATACTATAAGCATTAAGATTTAAGAATCATGAAAGCTCAAGAATTAAAGACAAAGACTTCCGCAAACTCTGATATTCAAGATCTTCCTTCAAGATATCAATATTATCAAGACAATGATTGTCAGGGGAGATTATTATCAAGCTTTTAAGATGATGCAAAGTATGAGCATGTTTGTCAAGACACGAGATCACAAGGTGGCAAAGACGATCAAGATTAAAGGATAAAGATTTAAAGATCTCGTACGTAAAGATGAAGGTGAAAGACAATGACAAAGGCTAAAGATCAAAGATCACATAGCATGGAGGAACAAGCCTACAACGTAGACAGAGACAAAGATCACAAGAGCTTAATAACAAAAGCAATCTCATTGATCTCACGAAGGAGTGTCATAATAAACTCACTTTGGGGAAGATTGTTAGCCTCAAATATTGAGTTGAACAAGGAAGTTTGTTCATTAAGAATATTCAGTCTCGGTCATTTAATTATGTAACATTGTAATAGGCTAGAATGGGTAAACGGGCTCGTTTATGTAAGCTAATCGGTCACGTGTATCGGGCGTAAGCCCAAGTAATCCCGAGCCCGGCCCGTAGAAATACCATAGGCATGTAAGCCTCATGGTTTAACTATAAATACCCCTCTTTAAGGATGGAGAGGGTGTTGGTCTCATTTATAATTTTCACTTGCAAGTAAATCACCCATTCTCTTATTCTCTCTCTCTTGTTTCTCTCTCTAAAATTCTTCTAACTTCTCTCTTCTTTTCTTCTTGATTAAGATTGTGAGAAACCTAAGGGACCAAATCTGTTAAATCTCTAAACCTTTAGTATAAATAGGTGGCGGTTTAACATTTTGGTCAAACCTTACAAAACTAGTCAAACACACCTTATCAATCTCTTTCTCCACGCAAACCGCTACCTAGAATGACATCATTTGATTCTTGATTTCCGAAGTTTTCTTGCTAAGGTAATTATAAAACTTCGTTCATTACCTTTAGATGATAACATAGGTTAAAGGAATCGATCTAAAACATTCTTAATCATGACCAATCACAAGGTTCGACCAAGTTTTTGATCTAAATGATAAATGATGCTTGGAAATGGTTATTGATAGGTGGGATAGGTGTGGATGGGTGTAGAGAACACTCGATCAGGGCTAGATTAGGATAAATCTATTACAATATGATGCCATGATCTAGGTTAAACTTGTTTTTTAATCGAAATGCCATAGAGTGTTTAGATTAGTGTTTTTATTGCTAGGAAATGCTGTTTAGGAATAGATGATGCTAATTTGATGTTCAAGTTTGATCCTAAATCTCTTACTGGTGCAATATGATGATTTTTGAGTATTGTTTGACTTTTGAAAGTCAATTGATGTAGTTTGTTGTTATATCGTGCTTTTGATATATTGCATATGCTTAAGGAATTGATGGTATGCCTTGAATGTATGTCCCTTAGTGCTTAAGTTAGTATTTGAATGCGTTTGCATCTTAGGTTGCTATTTGCGGTTTGATGAATATTCTTGATGGCGGTTTGATAAAATTTTCTTGATAGCTGTTTGCTTAAGTATGCCTGATAGCGGTTTAATGATAAATGAATATTGTATTTTGAGCAGGCAAACCGCTACGAGGTAGCGGTTTGATGAAGATTATTTTTATTATTAAAATAATCCAAACTACTATTTCGAATTTTTCTTAACTGATATCGGTTTGATTAAAATGAATAAAATATTCGTAGCTGTTTGGTCATAGCGGTTTGATTAAAATGAATAATATATTCGTAGCTGTTTGGTCATAGCGGTTTGATTAAAATGAATATTGTATCCGTAGCTGTTTGGTCATAGCGGTTTGATCATTCCGCTACATAGCGGTTTGATCATTTCCCTACATAGCGGTTTGATCATTCCTCTCCTCTGTAGTTTGATTAACTATCCTTACAGCGGTTTGGTGCCAAGTGGGTAGCGGTTTGGGCCAGAATCTCAAAGTTTTGGCCCATTAGTCCCAATACCCTCTCAAGGCCCAATCTAAAGGTACAATTACCTCGTTAACACCCATCCGTGACTTGTTAACTTGTTTGTGTTCATCGAATATCCTTGACCAACATGGACTTAATCTCACCAAAATCAAACGAAGCATGTCAATGTTCTCATCTAACATCAAGATATATGTCATGTCTGCCTGTCTTTGTTGATATCCCTGTGCAGACAATATGGCTAATAAAAATGTTCCAGCTCTTGCTCCTATAAGATCTGATGAACAGATACTTCCGTTTGCTGCATGGGTGCCCATTGGCTGCATGGGTGACTTGTTAACTTGTCTGTGTTCATCAGATATCCTTGACCAACGTAGACTTAATCTCACCATAATCAAACGAAGCATGTTAATGTTCTCATCTAACATCAAGATATATGTCATGTCTGCCTGTCTTTGTTGATATCCCTGTGCAGACAATACGGCTGATAAGAATGTTCCAGCTCCTGCTCCCATAAGATCTGATGAACAGATACTTCCATTTGCTGCATGGGTGCCCATTAGAAAGAGCAACTTTGTTCTGGATCTTTAAAAGATGGAAAAGAACCCTATCTTTTAGATCTTTTTAAATGAATACCCAAACACTCTTATCAACCCGGAGTAACACGTTCTTGATCAAAGTTGGAAAACTATGGTGGTTTTGTGGTGGTTAGGTGGCGGACGAACCACAAGCACACACACTTGTGTGTGTTTTATTTTTTTGTAAATGAAATGAATATGATCAAAAGTTTCTAGTAAATGGAATATATGTGCACACCTTGGGGAAAGCTTGCTTAAAAAAGCCTCCTTGTCCCTTTGACTAACTTGACCGGCCATGGCATCCTATGGGTGTCGGGTCTTTCTTTTCGTGTCGAAATCGCTTAAAAGCTCGTAAAACTCAACTGTAAAATTTACCCCAAAGTTAATTAGCATTTTTATTCACTTTAAAAATACTTTTTCATTAACCTAGAGTATTCACACGGCATATTTTCATTTTACACCCTTCAAAACTTAATTTGGACATTAACGGACGTGTCAGACTTGTTTTTCGACATTTCTCAAAATTCACAAGTCAAGCCACCCGAAATATGCATATCACAATAATACCTTCCAAAAGGGATTATTAAACACAATAAAGCACAATTCATCACACATCTCGTAAAATAATCACCGTCAACACGGTTAAAAAAATTGAATAAACTGACAAAGTCAAATAGTTTAAAAGGACTATTAATGAAATATTCAGAAACACAATAGGGCAAAAGTTACAAAATTGATACGTTTAATCTTAATAAATAAATCACTTTATAGAAGTTTTGAGAAAAAAAATATATTTTTTCATCTTTTAGTGAATTTATTAAAATAATAACATATTATTTTATTATTTAAAGTCAAAAATCATATTTTTAAGAAAATTTCTAGGTATAAACTTTTTACGAATTTTTCGACATGACTCGTACGTTTATAAACGTTTTCCAAGGTTTCAAACCCATATTTTCAAAAAACTTTTTCACAAATTCGACAATTTTCGACAAAATTCCAAAATCTCAATCTTTAACCAATTACCAACACTTTTCCTCCAAAAATTTCTTTCAATATTCAAATTCGTAAATACATTTTCACTTTCAAAAGTCCGACAAAGTTTTCATAACTACTAAATATCGTTTATTGGGCCTTAAGGCCCAACAAGGGTCTATTAGGACATTTATAAGTCCAAAATACGATCCAAGTCTATACCAAGGTCCATGTACATATATAATTATTTACTTTTATGTTAGAAATAACCGGACCATTATAGCCTCTATTAAGCGGGAATCAAATGGGTCATTGGGCCGTGGTCATATACTCCAAAAATACAGTATATTAAGCTTTAAGTTAAGATTAATAAGATAGTATCGCATTTTGGTTAATACCAAAAGCTTAAAAATAGTCCACAAAACATACGCCTAAATAAAATAATCAAAAAAATCACTTCCCTGTGTTTAACAAACATGGTCGTGAGCCATAAGCTCAAAATAAGCCAATAAATGCTTAAAAATAAGCCCACAATAAGCTATACATACTATTTTAAAAAATAAGCTATCTAGCAATATATATTATTAAACCATCACGACCACAACATCAAAACTACAAAATTCTCCTTTTTCCTTTTTACTATTCACGAACCAAACACCACTATAAATCATACGTTTCGTTTCGAAAATCGATTTTACAACGATCAACCTTGTACAACTAACTCTATGCTCAAATAAACAAGGACAACAAAAATTTAAATTTGAAAAAACTTACTAGAAAATCCTTAAATTTGTTATTTTGCACACGAACCTGACAACCAAAGTTGTTTAAATGAATAACCAAACACTTGTAATCAAACCCTATATATTTTATGGTCTTCATGTTTTCTTGACCAATCTTCAAAAATTTATGTGTTTCTTGTTTGTTTTGTGTTCGGCCGGATACACATACACACAAAAGTGTATGTGTTTTTTTTGAAATGAAAAATGACGAGGAAATGATCTTTGTGGAAACATATTTGGTACAAATGGGACAATCTTGATAAAAAAGCAATTTTGTTCCCTACACTTTTCCCATACAGGCCCAAGGGATCCTAGTGGTCTCGGGCCTTTCTTTTCGTGTGAAATCAATTAAAAGTTGTTACTCAACCGTAAAATTTACCTCAAAGTTAATTAGTATTTTTTATTCACTTTAAAAATTACTTTGCATTAAAACTTGAGTATCTACACATGACATATTTTTCACTTTACACATTCAAAAACTAATTTGGATTTAACGGACGTGCCGTACTCGCTTTTTGGGATTTATCAAAATTCATGGTCAAACCACCGGAATTACACATAACACAATTATACAATCAAAAGGGAATATTAATCACAAATTAACTCATAATTCAATTATTCTCTTATAAAAATCACCACCGTCAACACGGTACAAATCTGAATAAACTGACCAAAGTTAAATAGTCAAAGGACTATTAATGAAATATTCAGAACACAAAAAGGACAAAGGTTACATTCTATCCCCCTTAAAAGAATTTTGTCCCCGAAATTCATTACTAAACATGACTAAACCAAATTGGGGGTACTTCAATTTCATTTGATCTTCCGTTCTCCACTGAATTCAGGTACAACGTTCGAATTTCACCGAACCCTTTTTGATGGCAATCCTACTTAACAGCTTCAACTTTTTAAACTCTCTTCCAATTCCACCGGCTCTTCTACAAAATTCACTTAGCATCAAATCGAATCTCCGTCCAAAGGCACTTTCATGTGGTTGGATTAGCCAAACCACTTCTTAGGTTCGACACGTGGAAGTGTCCAGAACTACCATCTCAATTCCTCAGGCATATCTAATCGATAGGCCACAGGGCCTACTTTCTTAATAATCTCAAATGGTCCAACAAACTTAGGTGCTAACTTCCCTTTCTTCCCAAAGCGTACCACACATTTCCAAGGCGACACTTTGAGCAAGACATAGTCACCTACACTAAACTCTAAAGGGCTTCTCCTCTTATCGCATAACTTTTCTGGACGAGCCGCACTACCTTAAGTCTATCCCTAATCTGAATGATCTTCTCAGTAGTCTCTTGCAATAACTCAGGTCCTATCAACTGACCTTCTCCAACCTCAGCACATAATTAACGAATGACACTTTCTACCATACAATGCCTCAAACGGAGCACATCTGTGAATCCCTGATCTAAGCACATCTAGGATAACAAAAACATTGAATATACGCAGCGGAATAAGAATAAAAACATCATGTTAACAAACAAGGTTTTCTTTTTATTTTAACACAGCCCAATTCTATGTGATCAAAATATCATAGAACGGTTACTAAACAATAACAGGAATCAAATGTTCTTGAGGCTAAACCATAGACGTCTATAAACATCTATTTATCTATCTAAACTATATCGTTACACACGTTTTCTTTTGTGTCTAGACTCTCATTTGAACCACACAGGATTACACATACCTTTCTGGATTGATTGCCTAAACCAGACGCACTGCCTATCTTTATAGACTAGAGTGGCTGGGTTTACAATAAACCTAGCCTTAAATTATTATAGCTAAACTAATATTACATCTTAAGTTCTTGTTTGTTTCTTCTTTCTTCATTGTTGCATATAGATTTTGTAATCATCATATCAAATTCCCATCAACACATCTCACACTGATGATGATAACTATTGTCGATACTAAAAATCAACCACGGGATGATGAACATTCCTCAACTTCCTACTAAGTCAAAGACGAAACGCTCTATGATGTCTTCCAAAGTCTGTTTAGTAGCTCACTTATGGGCCATGGTATGATGGGTGATAAGCTGTATCATTCTAAACGAGTCCCTTATTCCTCTTGCATTGACTGCAAATCCTGATGTGAATAGACTATCACGATTGATATATTCGAGATCAGCACACCATGTCTAGTAACTATCTCATTCAAATACAATCTAGCCAATCTTTCCATCTTATAATCCTCACGCATAGATAGAAAATGAGCAGACTTAGTCTTTCGGTATACACTGACCTATATTGTGTTATGCCCACTACTAGTCCTAGGAAACTTAGTCACAAAATCCATAGCTATCCCTTCCTATTTTCATACGGGAATCTCAAGTTGTTGGAGCAAGCCAAATGGCCTTTTATGCTCAGCCTTAACCTTCAGACAAGTCAAACACTTACTAACATATTCAGCCTATATCTTTTTCATTAAGGCCAACCAATACCTTCTTCTCATATCATAGTAAATCTTATCAGCTCCTGGGTGTATAGAGTACTTTGACTTATGGGCTTTCCAATATCTAGGTTTCACAATCACCTTTTAAAGGTACCCTTATTCGTCAGGTTGTACATAATTACATCACTTCTTTGTTCATATCATCTCTTCCAACCTTTCTTACTATCCGCAAATCTCTTCCACAGCCTCTTTTTGAGCCGCCAGTATCTTATCCTTGATACTCGACTGAAGGATCATATTCATAGCTCTAACTCTCTTAGGCTTACTCTTCTTCTACTTAGGGGGGGGTGGGGGGGGGGGGGGATCAGCCACATATTGTTCTTACAAGTGGTGGCGAATTTCAAAGTCATAATTCACTAAACTACTCTCATCCAGCGACGTTGTCGAATATTCAACTCTTTCTGACCTAATGATTTGCTGGTGACTCTTATGATCCGTATAGGGGGGGAGGACACTCTTAGTCCTTCAGTAAGGTCTCACAGATCTTAAGTGCAATACACAACGCCTCCCAACTCTATAATCATGGTTGTTTAATTCTTCTAATGAACTTTTAATGCCTAGAGCATAGGGCTTATTCACCTTTACCTCTTGCATAACACACATACTTAGTCCTATCCCGGATGCATCATAATATACCACAAAGTCTTCCGGTCCATCAGGGAGAGCTTGGTAACAGGCGCATTACACAACTTTCCTTCAGGTCTGGAAATGCCAATTTCCTGTCCTTACACTCAATTCGAAAGTCTTACTTTTCTGAGTCAAGATAGTAAGAGACTTAGCTATCTTAGAAAAGTTCTCAATGAACCTACGGTAATACCCAGCCATTATAAGAGCGAAAGATCCTCCGCGGAGTTTAGGGCTTTACGATTCTTAAATGGCTTTAAATTTTTACTAAGGTCCACATGAATTCTATTACCATTTATCACATGCCAAGGAAACTGCACTTCTCTTAGCCAGAATTCTAAACTTTAGAAAACTTAGCATACAGTTTCTCCTTTTTGAGCAGTTCTAAGACTAACATTAAATGTTCTACATGTTCCTCTTGAGTCTTAGAGTAGATTAAGATATCGTCTATAAACACTATCACAAACTTATCAAGATACGGCCTACAAACTTTATTCATCAAATCCATAAATATTGCTGGTGCATTAGTCAGACCAAAGGGCATTACTGTGAATCTCAAAAAGATCCGTAAATGAGTTCTAGCGCAGTCTTTGGTATGTCATCCTCGTGCACTTCAGCTGATGGTATCCGGACCTAAGATCTATCTTCGAGAAAAACTGTGACCCTTGCAGTTGATCAAATAGATCATCAATTCTAGGAAGTGGATAACAATTCTTAACAGTCAACTTGTTTATATTCTCTAAAATCAATACAATCTAAAAGAATCCTACTTTTTCTTAACGAACTTACACGTCGCTCCCCAAGGCGGACAAAACTTGGTCGAATGAATCCTTTGTCTTGGATTTCCTTGAGTTATCCCGATCATAACTCCTCCAATTAGAAGGTGCCAAAACGATAAGGAGAATTTTCCGGCGTTGCTTCCAAGGGGTTAACTCTTTCGAAACTCAATTTCCCGACTAGGCGTAATCCTGATAGATTACTTCTGGGATATTACCTCAGGAAAATATCTAACACCTCAACATTCTCTTCTTGTTCTATCACTGCCTTAGCCCTCTAACAAATCTCGACTTTCTCTTCCGGTCTCGTCCAATACTCTAGCCACCTTCAATCGGTAGTGGTATCCTCACTACCTTCTTATGGCAAATTATCTCAGCCTTATAATTAGACAACTAGTCCATACCTATAATTACATCAAAACTACCATGCCCAAAAGGTATCAAGTCGATGTCAAAATAAATGACTCGATTTCTAGTTTTGCAACCCTTAATAAACTTTATCCAATCTCTACATAGCTGACCGCTAGCTATCTCAATTTAGATTTGCAAAACCTATTCGTTGGGCTCTAAGCCTAACTTAGGGTATGAAGGTAGGGGAAACAAAATCTAGTCGGCACCAGAGTCAAATAAGGGTAGTGGCCAAAAATGACTTGTTCAATAGTAAAAGTACCGTCTCAATGTTTGGATCCTAGGCGAGATCCTATTCTACCAACATGGGGGGGGGGGGGATAATTGCACTACCCCTTGCCTTGGTTCCTTGGTTTCCACGATCCTAACCCTCGTTATTAGCAGCAACTAGATTTGGACAATTTTCTTCCAGGCCTCGTGCCCTATTCAATCTAGGACAAGCTGGCCTGACATGGTCGGTACCACCACACTCATAACATGCCCTAACAGTTGGGTTTCTAGCATTGATAGGATTCACATTCCTCGGTACACCTCTACAATCCCTCGCCAAATGACCCGAGCGGTTACAGTTAAAACATGTGCGACAAGGTCCACCGGGTGCATGGTAGGAGTTGAAGGTGGTGCCCTTGGGCCAATAAGTACCCGTATTCTCTCTTCCTACAGGGTTCACAGTAGTAGCAAAAGCATTCACAGTCCTAGTCCTCTTATTATCATCCCTTCCACTCCTATCCTTGCTAGGTTTCCCTACATTACCTCTCTTCTCAATATTCTTAATTGATCCATTCCTAACTGCCTCATCAGTTAGTGCACCAAAAATCTGCATAACCTTTTGTATAGACTTTGGCTCCGTTGCGGGGGGGGGGGGTGGGGAGGGGGTTGCCTCCATCACCACATATATGTTGAGCAAGGCCATACAACTTATTTTCAATCACCTACTATCAGGAGTTACAATGAGGATCTAAACTGCCAACTCATAAAACCTATCAGTATACACAGCATGGCCAGCCCCAACCATGGCGTGATTCCACAACTCAGATTCTAACTTTTGCATCTCATGACTAGGACAAAACTCTTGTATCATCATAAACTTAAAGTCATCCCATGACATACTAACAGTAACTACCCGGCTTAGCGTGCGGTTTGAGAGTTCACCACGTTTAACAGGCCTTACCTACAATGAACTAGACAGTGTATTTCCTTTTTGGACAATTCAACCAACTATATTCATGCACATACTCCATTTTCTCAATCCAACGAGTAAGAACTACAACACCTCCCTTACCATCATATTACTTAGGGTTAAAAGCTAAAAACGCATTATATAAACAACCTACCTGATTGTCATTCACTATTACATCCAATGTTTCCTGATCGTTCCTCATTAAAACCACTTTACCATTTTCGATTTTCATTCATTTCCCTCGGTTACTAACCTGAGCCAACATGGCGGGTAAGAGGTTCTGCAATTGCTGGGCAATGATCGTTGAGAAGTCGGGTGCACCCCTATTGGCTTCCTCTACATTCCCATTGACTCCCTCTACACCCCCATCAGCTCCCAAACCCTAGTCATTTCCTTGACCATTTAATTCATCAACACGCTCATCATTACCTTCCCTAGGTCTTCTACCCTTTCCACTTCTACCAACCCGTTCACTGTTCCCCTCAAATGATTCGGCAGCATGTCGGCCAGCACTTCGGGTCCTCATCCTTGGCGGCATTATCTATACGAGAGAGAACATGGGCAACGTTAGGTAAGTGGGAAGACTCGCGAATATATATAGAATATCTTACTAAATATAACCAGATATACACGTAACTCCACCCTACGGTGTCAACATCGATTTGTGTGAACAACATTATCAAGTATTGGGTTGTGATATGCTTATAACTACGTTGACCACCGTACTTATATTCGCATCCTTTCCCTTTCATAGTCAATATGAGTTACCCATTTCAATGACTGATTAAACTAAGGCACCCCCCCCCCCAAACCATAAACACACAAGGCATACAAAAGAGGAACACCGTGCACATAGATCATTTACGCAACTTAAACGACGGGGATCTAGGTTATAGTCTAGGCCAAACCACCTAGTTCTCTATAAACTTGGCTCTGTTACCAATCTGTCACACCTCGACAATGGTAGATACTCGGGGAATGCTAATATAATCGGATCAATCAGAAGCACAAGATACAAAATAGAGAAAAATACAGTGCATAAAATTAAGTTGCTTTGAGGACATCAACTTGAACCAAACTCAAGTTGGTGTCCCAAATTGCAAAACTAAAAATCCACAATCACTTATAATTATTAATATGCCACCTGGGGACCATAATCCAATTTAAATCCAAACATCCAAAACTAGAATCAACAATAAGCAAGCAAGACTTCAAACGAAATTCCTCACGGGATACTTCTAAGTCTGTTATTTAATTCACCAAAATACTCTTCTTTCACTTCAACACTGACAATGTACTCGAAAACGTCAACAATAATTTTGGTGAGCTGTAGGTTTGCCTTAAAACCCATATGTTGTGCCAATATTTCAACAAGTGGACTAATAGTGCTATATGACAGTGAATATATGCAAACAACCTTAGCATTGCCGCTAATTAATAACCATAAGTCACTTACGCACCTAAAGGCCTAACAGCTGGAGCACTAATAATTAGGGCGGACCACACACAAACTTGGTAGGCGTACCATCCGATCAATAATTCACACACATACTGGGTAGGCGTACTCTGTCAGATCCTTTAATATCCCACAAATAATGGGTAAGCGTACTCTATCCGATCCAAAACATCATGCAACACATAATATTCACATAGCAGTCTAAGCACATAACTTTTGTCCAAAAACAAAACCACCATTTCGACAGATTTAATTTCAAAACATTTCAAAACACATTTGAGTATCATTTTCCCCTAACGGAAAAACAAGTAAAAAGTGGGGCTACGAGAACTCACCTCAAGCAAGTCTTTAGCTACCCAATCTTAATCACACAAGCAAATGCAACGACGCCCGCACACGACCTAGTCCAGTTGATGTCTCAATTTAATCATTCAATTCAAAACAATCTTCGCGTTTGATGCATAGAGTTTAGACGCGTTGTGCAATTATCTAAAACAATTTAGTGGTGTGATGGTTGACGACTTAACTCCATAATCATGTTAGTTTCATTCCTCGATAATACATACTTATACTATTTAACGTAAATAGATAAGTGATATAATAATAAATATTTATAATTATTAATTATAAATATATCTTGACAAGTCTATTCGGTACACCTTAGTCACTTCAAAATACTCATTATACGGTTGAAAATGAAACGTTTACTCATAATAAACACTTTAGGGAAGTTTCGAGAAAATATATATTTTTCGTCTTTTAATGAATTTATTAAATAATTAAATATTATTTTATTATTTAAAATCTAAAAATCATGTTTTTAAGAAATTTTCTAAGTATAAACTTTTTACAAAATTTCGACATGACTCGTACGTTTATACAACGTTATCCAAGGTTTCAAACCTTATTTTCAATAATTTTTCACAAATTCGATACTTTTTGACAAAATTCCAAAATCTCAATCTTTAACACTTACCAACACTTTTCCTCCAAAATATCATTCAATATCACTTCGTAAATACATTTTCACTTTCAAAAGTCCGACAAAGTTTTCATAACTACTAAATATCGCTTATTGGGCCTTAAGGCCCAACAAGGGTCCATTAGTACATTTATAATTCCAAAATACGATCCAAGTCCAAAACTAAGGTCCCATTTTATAATTATATATATATATATATATATTTATATATATTTTATATATTTTATTTATATTTTAAAAATTAACATATATTATATATATATATATATATATATATATAAGTATATACTTATATGTAAAAATAATCCGAACCACAATAAGCCCTCCATTAAGCCGTGGCTCAAATAGACTTATTGGGCCGTGAGTCCATAAACTCCAAAATACGTATATTAAGCTTTAAAATAAGCTTCTATCAATATTGGTTCTTACCTAAGCCTAAAAAATAATCCACAACATACGCCATAACACAAAAATAATCAAAAATCACTTCCCTAGTGACTTTGACAAATGACGTGGCATATAAGCCCCAAATAAGCCAAGAAATAGCTTAAAAATAAGCCCGAATAAGCTATACAAGCTACTATAAAAAATAAGCATTCTAGCATCATATATTATTCAACCATCACGACCACGACATCAAAACTACAAAAACCCTCTTTTTCCTTTTTATCATACACGAACCAAACACCCCTTATTTTATCTGTTTCGCTTTCAAAAATCGATTTTCACAACGATCAACTTGTACAACTAACATCTATGCATCAAAATAAACCCAAAAAGGACATACGTAATATAAATTATAGAAAAATATTAACAAGAAAATCTTCAATTATTGATTTCGACACGAAACGGAACAAACCCAAACGTTGTTTAAATGAATACCCAAACACTCTTATCAACCCGGAGTAACACGTTCTTGATCAAAGTTGGAAAACTATGGTGGTTTTGTGGTGGTTAGGTGGCGGACGAACCACAAGCACACACACTTGTGTGTGTTTTATTTTTTGTAAATGAAATAAATATGATCAAAAGTTTCTAGTAAATGGAATATATGTGTACACACCTTGGGACAAGCTTGCTAAAAAAGCCTCTTGTACTTTGACTTCTGTAATCGACATGTCATCCTATGGGTGTAGGGTATTCTTTAGTGTCTAAATCGCTTAAAAGCTCGTAAAACTCAACCGTAAAATTTACCCCAAAATTAATTAGCATTTTTATTCACTTTAAAAATACTTTTCCAATAACCTAGAGTATTCACACGACATATTTTCACTTTACACCATTCAAAACTTAATTTGGACATTAATGGACGTGTCGGACTCGTTTTTCGACATTTCTCAAAATTCACGGGTCAAACCCACCCGGGAAATGCCATATCACAAATAATTCTTCCCAAAGGATTATTAAAACACAATAAAGCACATTCATCAATATCTCGTAAAATAATCCACCGTCTACACGGTACAAAATCTGAATAAACTGACAAAAGTCCAAAGTCAAATGACTATTAATGAAATATTGAGAACACAAAAAGGGCAAAGGTTACAAAAATGAAACGTTTACTCATAATAAACACTTTATAGAAGTTTCGAGAAAAAATATATTTTTTGTCTTTTAGTGAATTTATTAAATTAATAAAATAAAATAAAATATTATTTTATTATTTAAAATCAAAATCAATGTTTTTTAAGAAATTTTCTAAGTTTAAAATTTTTACGAAATTTCATAATGGACTTGTTAGTTTATACATCGTTTTCCAAGGTTTCAAACTAAATAAATATCGCTTATTAGGCCTTAAGGGCCCTAACAAGGGTCCATTTAGGACATTTATAAGTCAAAATACGATCCAAGTCCAAACAAAGTCCATTTTCATATATAAAGTATATTTTATATGTATGAGATAATTCGGCCACATTGAAGCCCTCCATTAAGCCGCGACTCAATGGGCTTATTGGGCCGAGCGTCCATTAAACTCCAAATACGTTTTTTAAGCTTTAAGTTAAGCTAATATAGCTTATGTATCGCATTTGGTTACTACCAAAAGCCTAAAAAATAGTCCACAAACATACGCCATAACACAAAATAATCAAAAATCACTTCCCTTGTGATTACCAAACAAGCCGTGAGCCATAAGCTCAAAATAAGCTAATAAATGCTTAAAAATAAGCCCGCAATAAACTATACAAGCTATTATCAAAAATAAGCTAACTAGCAACATATATTATTCAACCATCACGACCACAACATCAAAACTACAAAATTCTACTTTTTCCTTTTTACTATTTACAAACCAAACAGCCCTTAAATCATTCGTTTCGTTTTCGAAAATCGATTTTTACAACGATCAACTTGTACAACTAACATCTATGCATCAAAATAAACCCAAAAGGACAAATGAAATTTAATTTTGAAAACTTACAAGAAAATCTTCAAATTTGTAGATTTCGACACGAACCGGACAACCCAAACGTTGTTTAAAGATATAACCCATCACTAGAATCACCTAAAATATTTATGTCTTTCATGTTTTCTTGATAATCTTCAATAATTTAGGTGTTTCTTTTTTGTTTTGTGTTCGGCCGGATACACACACACACAAAAGTGTATGTGTTTTTTTTTGAAATGAAAAAGACGAGTATATGATCCTTAGTGGGAAGCTATTTGTGTATAATGGGACAATTGCTAAAACAGCCATTTTGCTCCCTACACTTCCATAACGGCCAAGGTGATTCCTTAGAGGTCTCGGCCTTTCTTTTCGTGTCGAAATCACTTAAAAGCCTGTAAAACTCAACCGTAAAATTTACCCCAAAGTTAATTAGCATTTTTTATTCACTTTAAAAATACTTTTCCATTAACCTAGAGTATTCACATGACATATTTTTACTTTACACCCTTCAAAACTCAATTTGGATATTAACGGACGTGTCGTACTCGCTTTTTGGCATTTCTCAAAATTCACGAGTCAAACCACCCGAAATACAATAAACATAATACCTTCCAAAAGGATTTTAATCACAATAAGCCTCAAATCATCACTATCTCACCCCCTAAAAATCACCACCGTCAACACGGTACAAATCTGAATAAACTGGCCAAAGTCAAATAGTCAAATGACTATAAATGGAATATTCAGAACACAAAAAGGGCAAATGTTACATATGGATATTAATCTGATTATGGAGGATGAAAATCAGGTTATTAATGATAGAAATCATGATGTTGAGACAAAAATTAAGTTATGGATGAAGACAATTAGATATTGCAGAAACAGATGCATATCTGGATCTTGAAGAAGATGTAGTTGCTGTTACAATTAAAATCTCATGTGATTCTGTCTAGATGGTGAAATCGTACGTGATTATATTGAAAATCATTTGTTATTATATAGAAAATCGCGGTAATTTGTACTGAAAGTAGTCAGATGACTTATTTTTACAACTGAGGTGTTTGGTGGGTCACGCAAAAAGACAATATTACCCCTCCATTAATGATTAATTTAATTACAACTAACTTTTCGATATAAATCAATTTTAATCTAAACTCTTGTATCAAATAGAATGGATAGGGGAAATTTGATATTTTAATGATCTTTGTAATATTGGTATGATTCATGGTGTTGAAAAGATTCGAAATTGGTTTTAGATGACTAAAAAATGTTTTTCATGAACTTTAGGCTATTTTCTGTGCAAAATTGAAGACGGGATTGTATTTCTTAGGCAAAACCAAGGTAGTTCTTTTGATGAAGGAACCGAGGTAGTCTGGTTATGAATAAGCCGAGGTAGATCATAGGTTCAAAACCGAGAAAGACCTTAATTTTCAAACTGAGATAACATATACCTTATGGCCGATGCATAAAGAAATAGTAACAAGACTTTAGCAATTTTCTAAGAATAATATTTCACTTGATATTATCTTAGAAAATTGCTAAAGTCTTGTTACTATTTCTTTGTGCATCGGTCATAAGGTATATGTTATCTCAGTTTGAAAATTAAGGTCTTTCTCGGTTTTGAACCTATGATCTACCTCGGCTTATTCATAACCAGACTACCTCGGTTCCTTCATCAGAAGAACTAACTTGGTTTTGCCTAGAATACAAACCGTCTTCAATTTTGCACAGAATAGCCTAAAGTTCATGAAAAATATTTTTTAGTCATCTAAAACCAATTCTGAATCTTTTCAACACCATGAATCATACCAATATTACAAAGATCATTAAAATATCAAATTTCCCCTATTCATTCTATTTGATACAAGAGTTTAGATTAAAATTGATTTATATCAAAAAGTTAGTTGTAATTAAATTAATCATTAATGGAGGGGGTTAATATTGTCTTTTGAGTGACCACCTAACACACCTCATTGTACATATAGTCATCTGTTAATACTTTCAGTTACATTACCCGCGATTTTCTATTACTAATAACAAAATGATTTTTCTTATTTTATTTTTTAAAAATTATAAAAAAAATAAAAAAAATTCCTCGTACGATTTCACCATCTAGACAGAATCACATGAGATTTTAATTGTAACAGCAACTACATCTTCTTCAAGATCCAGATATGCATCTGTTTCTGCAATATCTAATTGTCTTCATCCATAACTTAATTTTTGTCTCAACATCATGATTTCTATCATTAATAACCTGATTTTCATCCTACATATCGATTAATATCCATATGTAACATTTGCCCTTTTGTGTTCTGAATATTCCATTTATAGTCCTTTGACTATTTGACTTTGGTCAGTTTATTCAGATTTGTACCGTGTTGACGGTGGTGATTTTTATGAGATATGTGATGATTTGAGGTTAGTTCTATTGTGATTAATAATCCCTTTTGGAAGGTATTATTGTGATATGATGTATTTGGGTGGTTTGACTCGTGTTACGGTGAATTTTGAGAAATGCCAAAAAGCGAGTACGACACGTCCGTTAATGTCCAAATTGAGTTTTGAAGGGTGTAAAGTGAAAATATGTCATGTGAATACTCTAGGTTAATGGAAAAGTATTTTTAAAGTGAATAAAAATGCTAATTAACTTTGGGGTAAATTTTACGGTTGTCGTATAAAGCTTTTAAGTGATTCGACACGAAAAAGAAAGGCCGGAGGGGGGGGGGGGGTGGGGGGTAAAAATACCACTTAGGTTCACTTGGCGGTTTTGCGGTTGTGTAGGAACAAATGGCGTTTTTTTTTTTAGCATGATTGTCCCGTTTGTTCACAAATATGCTTCCACCCACTAAGATCATCTCCTACGTCTTTTTCATTTCAAAATAAACAGTACACTTTGTGTGTTGTGTGTTCCGGCCGTAACACAAAACAAAAAAGAAAACATAAATTTTTGAAGATTGATCAGGAAAACATGAAGACGCAAATATTTAGGGTTGATTCTAGTGTTTGGTTATTCATTTAAACAACGTGTTGGGGTTGTTCAGGTTCGTCAATGTCGAAATTACAAATTTGAAGATTTTCTTGTAAGTTTTCAAAATTAAATTTCATTTGTCCTTTTGGGTTTATTTTGATGCATAGATGTTAGTTGTACAAGTTGATCGTTGTGAAAATCGATTTTCGAAAACGAAACGGATGATTTAAGGGGTGTTTGGTTCGTGAATAGTAAAAAGGAAAAATGGAATTTTTGTAGTTTTGATGTTGTGGTCGTGATGGTTGAATAATATATGTTGCTAGATAGCTTATTTTTGATAATAGCTTCGTTTAGTTTATAGCGGCTTTTTTTAAAGCATTTATTAGCTTATTTTGAGCTTATGGCTCAGGCTTGTTTGGTAATCACAAGGGAAGTGATTTTTGATTATTTTGTGTTATGGCGTATGTTTGTGGACTATTTTTTAGGCTTTTGGTAGTAACCAAAAAATGCGTTAACATAGCTTATGAGCTTATCTTATAATGCTTATATAAGTATTTTGGAGTTTTATGGGGATCAACGCCCAATATGCCCATTTGAGTCGGGCTTATTGGAGGGGCTTTATTGTGGTCCGAATTATCTCTACATATAAGTATATACTTATATATGTAAATGGACTTTGGTTTTGGACTGGATCGTATTTTGGACTTATAAATGTCCTAATGGACCCTTGTTGGGCCTTAATGCATAAATAATGCGTTATTTAGTTGTTGAAACTTGGAAAAACGTTGTTAAAAGTACGTGTCATGTGAAATTTTCGTTAAATGGTTTAAACTTAGAAAATTTCTTAAAAAACATGATTTTTGATTTCTTAAATAATAATTTAATATTTTATTTGATTTTATTAATTTAATAAATCACTAAAAGACATAAAATATATTTTTTATTCGAAAACTTCTATAAGTGTTTATTTATGGAGTAACGTTTCATTTTTGTAACCTTTGCCCTTTTTGTGTTCTCAATATTTCATTAATAGTCATTTGACTTTGGACTTTTGTCAGTTTATTCAGATTTTGTACCGTGTAGACGGTGATTATTTTACGAGATATGTGATGAATTGTGCTTTATTGTGTTTAATAATCCCTTTTGGAAGGTATTATTGTGATATGCATATTCCGGGTGGTTTGACCCGTGAATTTTGAGAAATGTCGAAAAACGAGTCCGACACGTCCATTAATGTCCAAATTAAGTTTTGAATGGTGTAAAGTGAAAATATGTCGTGTGAATACTCTAGGTTATTGGAAAAGTATTTTTAAAGTGAATAAAAATGCTAATTAATTTTGGGGTAAATTTTACGGTTGAGTTTTACGAGCTTTTTAATGCGATTTATGGACTCGAAAAAGAAATACCGACACACATAGGGATGACAGGTAGTTCAAGTTGTCAATGGGACAAGGAGGCTTTTTTTAGCCAAGCTTTGTCCAAGGTGGTGTACACTTATATTTTCCATTTACTAGTAACTTTTGATATATTTATTATTACAAAAAAAATAAAACCACTCAAGTGTGTGTTGATTGTGGTTTGTCCGCCACCTAAGACCACCTCAAAACCACATAGTTTTCCAATTGATCAAGAGTGTTAATCCGGGGTTGATTAAGAGTGTTTGGGTATTCAATTTTAACATGTTTGGGTTGTTCAGGTTCGGGTCGAAATCTATAAAATTGAAGATTTTTTGTTTGTTTTCAAACTATTAAATTTCGTTTGTCCTTTTGGGTTTATTTTGATGCATAGATGTTAGTTGTACAAGTTGATCGTTGTGAAAATCGATTTTTGAAAGTGAAACGGATAAAATAAGGGGTGTTTGGTTCGTGTTTTGATAAAGGAAAAGAGGGTTTTTTTGAGTTTTGATTGTCGTGGCCGTGTGGTGAATAATATATGATGCTAGATTGCTATTTTTTATAGTAGCTTGCTATAGCTTATTCGGGTTATTTTTAAGCTTTTTTCTTAGTTATTTGGGGCTTATATGCCAACGTCATTTGCCTAAGTCACTAGGAAGTGATTTTGATTTAATTTTGTGTTATCGCGTATGTGTGGATTATTTTTTTAGGATTAGGGAGTAACCAAATATGATATGTAGCTTATTTTAAAGCGTTATAGACGTTTTTGGAGTTTATGGACTCACGGACCCAATAACGTCTTTTTGACCACGGGCTTAATGGAGGGGTATTGTGGTTCGTTTTTTTTTTTTTTGACTGTTTTTTTGTTTATTTTTCATTTAAGTTTATACTTTTTATATATATATATATATTATTTATAATTATATATTATATTATTTATATATATATATATATTATATATATATATATACTATTTATCTATATAATATATGGACCTTAGTTTTGGAATTGGTTCGTATTTCTGGAATTATAAATGTTACTAATGGACCCTTGTTGAGCCTTAAGGCCCAATAAGCGATTTTAGTTAGTTATGAAAACTTTGTCGGGACTTTTGAAAGTGAAAATGGTATTTACGAATGGATTATTGAATAATGATATTTGTGAGGAAAAGTGTTGTTGGTAAGTGTAAAGATTGAGATTTTGGAAATTTTGTCAAAATGTTCGAATTTGTGGAAAATTTTGAATAATAAGGTTTGAAACCTTGGTATAACGTTGATATAAACGCTTACGGGTCTTGTGTATTTTTGTAAAAAGTTTATACTTAGAAAATTTTCTTAAAAAACATGATTTTTGAATTTTATAATAATATTATAATATTTAATTAATTTAATAAATTCATTAAAAGACGAAAATATATATTTTCTCGAAAATCTTCCCTAAAGTGTTTTTTATGAGTAACGTTTCATTTTCAACAGTATGAATGAGTATTTTGATGTGACTAAGTGTAACGTAGATTGTCAAGATATATTTATAATTATAATTTAAATATTTATGTTTTTATTATTATTTTCGTTAGATAGTATAAGTATTTTATTATCGAGGATTTGACATCTTTCATTGATTATGGGAGTTAATGTCGTCATCCATCACACAATAAAAGTTGTAGGTAATTGCACAAGCGTCATAAAAATCTATGCATCAAATCGCGAAGATTGTTATGAATTGATATGATTAAATGGAGGACATCAACTGGACTAGGTCGTGTGCGGGCGTCGTTGCATTTGCTTGTGTGATTGAGATTGGGTAGCTAAAGACTTGCTTGAGGTGAGTTCTCGTAGCCCCACTTTTTACTGGTTTTTCCGTTGGGGGAAAATGATACTCAAATGTGTTTTGAAATGTTTTGAATTGATCTGTGCGAAATGTGGTTTTGTTTTTGGGACAAGTTATGTGCTTATGACTGCTATGTGAATATTATGTGATGCATGATTGTTTGGATCGGATGGGTACGCCTACCCAGTATTTGTGTTATTATTGGATCGGGAAAATTTACGCACTACCATTGAATGTGTGTGATTTTGGAGCGGTCATGGGTTCGCCTACCCTAGTTTTAATTTGTGTGTTTTGGTCCTGCCCTAATTTTAGTGCTCCAGGTGGTAGGCCCTTTAGGTGTAAGTGACATTCTGCGTTATGTTTAGACGGTAATGCTAAGATTGGTTATGCATATTATTATGTCATATAGTACTATAGTCCACTTTGAATATATTGGCACAACTTGGGTTTTAAGGTCATAAACCTACGAAGTTAACAACATTTTGTGGGACGTTTTTCGAGTATCATTGTCTGGTTGGAAGTGAAAGAAGAGTAGTTTGGGTGATTAAATAGCAGACTTGTATGTTCCCGTGTGGAATTTCGTTTGAAGTATTGCTTACTTATTGTTTGATTCTAGTTTTGGATGTTTTGGATTAAATTTGGATTATGGTCCCCTGTGTGGGCATATGAATAATTATAAGAGATTGTGGATTTTAGTTGCGATTTGGGACATCACTTGAGTTTGTTCAAGGTTGGATGGTCTTCTGTGCCACTTAGAGTTTATGCAATGTAGTTTTCTCTATTTTGTATCTTGTGTTATGATTGATCATTATGTTGCATTCCCGAGTTTCCGCCATTGTCGGGGTGTGACAGATTGGTAATCAGAGTCAAGGTTATAGAGAATAGGTGGTTTGGCCTAGACTATAACCTAAGATCCGTCGTCTAGTTGCGTTATAGGATCTATGTGCACGGTGTTCCGCTTTTGTATGCCTTTGTGTGTTTATGGTTTGTGCCTTAGTTATGTCATTATTTGAAATGGGTAAGATCAATATGGACTTTGAAAGGTGAAAGGGATTGCGGAATATAAGTACCGGTGGACAACAGATGGTTATAGCCATATAACAACCCATACTTGTTAATGTTGTTCACAACCACATAAAATCGATGTTGACACCGTAGGGTGGAGTTACGTGTATATCTGGTTATATTTAGTAAGATATTCATATATATATTCGCGAGTCTTCCCACTTACCTAACGTTGCCCATGTTCTCTCTCGTATAGATAATGCCGCCAAGGATGAGGACCCGAGTGCTGGTCGGCCTGCTTTTTTTTTTGCCCGAATCATTAGGAGGTGGGAACAGTTTTGGTGAACGGGGTTGGAAGAAGTGGAAAGGTGTAGAAGACCTAGGGAAGTTAATGATGAGCGTGTTGATGAATTAAATGGTCAAGGAAATGACTAGGGTTTGGGAGCTGATGGGGGTGTAGAGGGAGTCAATGGGAATGTAGAGGAAGCCAATAGGGGTGCACGACTTCTATACGATCATGCCCTAGCTAATTGCAGAACCTTCTTACCGCCTGTTGGCTCAGGTTAGTAACCGAGGAATGATGGAAATCGAAATTGTAATTGTGGTTAATGAGAAGTCAGGTGAACATTAGGAATGTAATAGTGATAGACAAATCATGTAGGTTCGTTTATTAATGCCGTTTTTTTAGCTTTTTTAACCCTAAGTAATATGATGGTAAGGGAGGTGTTGTAGTTCTTACTCGTTGGATTGAGAAAATAGAGTATGTGCATGATATGAGTGGTTGTAGTATTGTCCAAAAAGTGAAATACACTTCTAGTTCATTTGTAGGTAAGGCTTTAACGTGGTGGAACTCTCAGATCCGCACGCTAAGCCGGGTAGTTACTGTTAGTATGTCATGGGATGACTTTAAGTTTATGATGATACAAGAGTTTTGTCCTAGTCATGAGATGCAAAAGTTAGAATCTGAGTTGTGGAATCACGCCATGGTTGGGGCTGGCCATGCTGTGTATACTGATAGGTTTTATGAGTTGGCGAGGTTAGTTCCTCATTTGGTAACTCCTGAGAGTAGGATGATTGAGATATATGTGTATGGCCTTGCTCAACAGATATGTGGGATGGTGGCAGCAACGGAGCAAAGTGTATTACCAAAAGGTTTTGGCAGATTTTATGGTGGCATAACTGATGAAGGCTTTTAGGATTGGATCCAATTTAAGAAATATTGAAGAAGAGAGGAATGTTAGGGAAACCTAGCAAGGATAGGAGTGGAAGGGATGATAATAAGAGGACTAGGACTGTGCAATGCTTTTTCTTTTCTTCTTGTTGTACCCTGGTAGGAGAGAAATACGAAGTCTTGGCCCAAGGGCACACCTTTCTAACTCCTAACCATCGCTACCGGTGGACCTTGTCGCAATGTTTTAACTGTAACCGCTGGCTCATTTGGCGATGGTTTGTAGTGGTGTACCGAGGAATGTGTTCTATCAATGCTAGTTGAAACCCAAATGTTTGGCGTGTTTTGGAGTGTGGTCAAAATGGTACCCGACCTGTTCAGGCCAGCTTGTCCTAGATTGAATAGGGCACGAGGCCTGGAAGAAAATCGTCCAAATCTAGTTGCTGCTAATAACGAGGGTTAGGATCGTGGAAACCAAGGGAACCAGGCTAGGGGTAGGGCATTCATGTTGGGAGAAGAGGGAGCTCGCCAGGGAATCCATACATGTGACGGGTCGTTTACTTTGAACTATTCATTTTTCCACTACCTTATTTGACTTGGTGCGACTATAGTTTTGTTTCCACTACATTCATACCTTTGTTAGGCTTAGAGCCCAACGAATTAGGTTTCAAATATAAGATTGGAGATAGCTAGCGGCGCAGCTAGTAGAGATTGATAAAGTTATTAAGGGTTGCAAACTAGAAATCGAGGGTCATGTATTTGACATCGACTTGATACCTTTTGGGCATGGTAGTTTTGATGTAATTATAGGTATGGACTAGTTGTCTAATTATAAGGCTGAGATAATTTGCCATAAGAAGGTAGTGAGGATACCACTACCGGATGGAAAGGTGCTTAGAGTAGTGGGAACGAGACCGGAAGAGAAAGCGAGATTGTTGATGAGGGCTAAGGCTAGTGATAAGAAACAAGAAGAGATTGTTGTGGTTAGAGATTTTCCTGAGGTATTCCCAGATGATCTATCTGGATTACTGCCTATTCGGGAAATTGAGTTTCGAATTGAGTTAACCCCTGGAGCAACGCCGGGAGCAAATTCTCCTTATCGTTTGGCACCTTCTAAATTGGAGGAGTTGTCGGGATAACTCAAGGAAATCCAAGACAAAGGTTTCATTCGACCAAGTTTGTCGCCTTGGGGAGCGTCGGTGTAGTTCGTTAAGAAAAAGGATGGTTCTTTTAGGATGTGTATTGATTATAGAGAATTAAACAAGTTGACTGTTAAGAATTGTTATCCACTTCCTAGAATTGATGATCTATTTGATCAACTGCAAGGGTCACAGTTTTTCTCGAAGATAGATCTTAGGGTCCGGATACCATCAGCTGAGAAGTGCTCGAGGTTGACATAACAAAGAATGCGTTTAGAACTCGTTACGGATATTTGGTTCACTGTAATTGCCATTTGGTCTGGACTAATGCAACAGTAAATATTTATGGTTTTTGATGATAAAGTTTGTAGGGCCGTATCTTGATAAGTTTGTGTAGTGTTTATAGACGTATCTTAATCTTTATAAGACTCAAGTGGAACTGTTGTACATTTAATGTAGTATTTTGTCTTAGATACTGATCAAAAAAGGAGGAAACTTGTATGCTAAGTTTTCTAAGTGTGATTTGGTTAAGAGAAGTTGCAGTTTCCTTGGCATGTTGATGAATGGTAATTGAATTCTTGTGGGACCTTAGAAGATTGAAGCTGTTTAAGAATCTGGAAAGCCCCTAGAACTCGTCTGAGGTTCTTTCGCTATTAGGTTTGCTGGGTATTACTGTAGGTTCATTGAGAACTTTTCTAAGATAGCTAAGTCTCTTACTATCTTGACTCAGAAAAGTAAGACTTTCGATTGAGGTAAGGAACAGGAATTGGCATTTGGGACTTGAAAGGATATGTTTTTTGTCAAGGGAGAGGTTGTTGTTGCTTGGCTCATGGGTTAATGCTGCTTGTTGAGTTGATTACAACTGTTTGGACTCGAAGTTGTACTTGTACTGTTACAAGGTGTCGTATGCAACAAGCAAAGGAAAGTTTATGCTGCTCGTATATTATTAATGTTGCCAAGTCTATTGTTAGTGCTGCCAAGGTTAATTAATACTGCTCGTTGATATTTACTACTGCCAAGAATATTATTAATGCCGCTTCTATGCGTTAATGCTGCTAATCTTGAAAGTTAATACTGCCAGCATTAAAAGTTAATACTGCCAGCATCAGAAGTTAATACTGCCAGTAGTAATTTCAAGTGTTAATACTGCTTGGGTTTTCGAACTGTACACTTAATGCTGCTGCTTGATTTTTAGTACTGCTAGGTTTAAAAAGCAGTTACTACTATTCTTATTGGTCGTGGTTTATTAAGTTTGTACTGCTAGCATTAAGAGCAGTTAGTTAGTACTGCTTGGAGCTTAATGGAATTAATACTGCTAGCATTGTTCGATATTGGATACCACACACAGATTGATTTTGGTTTAAATGTTTAATGGCTCGTTTTTGGAATTATTGTTTAATTGGTTACGAAGAGGATTACTTATCATTTATTTGAAGATGAAGTGGATTTTCACGGGTTTGTGTTCTTATTATATCTTTTGGTCTTGGAGATAACTTGTTTGGTTATATACGGTTTATGATGAAGACTTGATAAAACTAGTTTTTACCTGATGTAAGGAGATACATTGTAGTACTCACAGGTATTTACTATCACGTGGTCAGTGACTCATGTATAGGCATGCGGATTTATCAAGAGATCGAGGTCTACTCATAAAACGAAGAAGAAGATTATGAGTTCTTATCATATTATAGTGCAAGACATAAGACACAAGTTTGGGTTATTCTACTTCAGCATCAAGTACGTTATACTTAGTTTTCTTCATCAGTGATCATTACAAAGAGCCTACAGAATTCAAGATTCAAGAGATGGTTAATATACTTTTCAGGGGAAGCTTATTGTTCACATATTTAACCATCTACATGCACCACTTGAGGGGAAGTGTTCACAGGTTGCTTATCTACACAAGACCCCTATTGGATGATTACAAAAAGGGGAAGAAGATTCATGATTTGCAGCTTATTATTATGGTGGCATGTTCAAGGAGATCTTAAGTCAAGGGGAAGCATTGTTTCTTTCATGAAGATTGTTTTGTAATATCAAATAGGGGAAGATTGTTGGGAATTCTGATTTGATGATTACAAAATCTTATATGCAACAATGAAGAAAGAAGAAACAACAAGGACTTAAGATGTAATATTAGGTTAGCTTAATATGTAAGCTAGGTTTTTATTGTAAACCCTAGTGTCTCTAGTTTATAAAGAGAGGCAGGGCATCTGGTTTAAGGATCAATCCAGAAAGGTGTGTGTATCCTGTGTGGTTCAATGAGAGTCTAGACATACATAAAAAATGTGTGTAGACATATAGTTAGATAGTTAATAGATAGTTATAGACGTCTATGTATTAGCCTCAAGAATCATTTGATTCCTGTTATTGTTGAGTAACCGTTCTATGATTTGATCACATAGAATTGGGGCTGTGTTGAATAAAAGAAAACCTTGTTTGTTAACATTGATGTTCTTATTCTTATTCCGCTGCGTATATTCAATGTTTTCGTTATCCTAGATGTGCTTAGATCAGGGATTCACAATTGGTATCAGAGCGGGTTGCTCTTGATATCTAGGATGTTACAAGGTGTATTTGAAGTCGACTTTATGATGTGAAGAATTCGAAGTTTTCTGTTTGGTCTATGATCGATTTATGGTGTTTTTAGGGTTTTTGCGACACTTTTAAAGGGTTGTCTTTAAAAAAAATGTTCGTGTTTGTTTTTGGGAATGAATCAGAGATAATTAAAACCCTAATTATGCTCGTTACATATATGGCTGCCATAGTAACAGTTTAGTGACTAAAAAGTGTCACTAAAAGGGCGTCGTCTGGATACTTAAAAAAAAGGTATCCTTAACAGGTTGTTGGCATCAAGAGAAAAAGAAGGTTGTTGTGCTGAGTGGGTTCATAATTATGTGCGACATTGGAAGATGTTGTTGGTAGGCGTACAGGTTATGGTTTGATGATCGTGTTGATTTGATTTGGCAGCAGGTTATATGGTGTTTATTCTAATATTACAGCAGCAGGTTGCGAAGGTGTGTTTTACAAAGAAACAACAGGTATTAATCCTTGGTTTGATTCTGGTAAGTACTCATATTGGTTGACGTCACAAGAGTTTGGATTGTGATTCTATACGTGGATTATGGAAGTAAGTTTGGTTATGATTCGCAAATAATGAGATAAGATCTGCTTTAAATAAGAATTTCCTAATTTTTAGGGATTGTGTTTGATCCTAGTATAACTTCCATATATACTGGTTCGTGGTTATTAAATGTGAAGTTAATACTGCTATCAATTTCGAGTTAGTACTGTCCATGTAAAACTTAGTACTGCTCACAGATTTTTAGTACTGCTCATGTATTGTTGCTGTATGGATTAATACTGGTCATACATTTTTAATACTGGTCGCTTCGTGGTTAATACTGCTCCTTCATAGTTAATCCTGCCAAGGTTAAAGGTTAATATTGGTTATATATGTTTAATACTGGTGGTTGCGATAGTACAGTGATAGATCTTGTGTCACTAAAGGGTATGGGAGGAAGGAGCATGGGGCCTTTGGTGATCTGTTTTGCAATAGTTTTGGTGGGGGGGGGGGGGGGCGGACCAAGTTAGTGACATGATAGTGACAGCTTTGGGACAGAAAAAGTGTTGCTATTTGGTTTGAATGTTAATTTTGAATGTTAATTCTGCTAGCATTACTTAGTTAAATCTTCTAGGCTTATGGTTAATTCTGCTAGTTTTTGGACCCGAACGATGATGGCTTGTTGTGGAAAGTATTGTGAAGACATTTGATGCAATGGCTTTTTAATCAATTATGTGACAAGGGTACTCCTTTTTGTAATGTAGATCGCCGAGGTGAGGCAACGGTACAAACAAGGACTACAAGTAGATCGCCGAATGAGGCAACAGTCACATGAGAGAGGATGATATTATTGCACTTAGATGTTTTTCATTAATAATTACTATTTGAAGCCAACTGATTTCGTGATTCAAAGAGATGGTTAGCATACTTTCAGGGGAAGCTTATTGTTAACATGTTTAACCATCTACATGTACCACTTAAGGGGAAGTGTTCACAAGTTGCTTATCTACAGATGACCCCTATTTAATGATTACAAAAAGGGGAAGAAGACTATATGGTTTGCAGCTTATTTTATGAGTGGTGACATGTACAAGAAGATCTTATTTCAAGGGGAAGCTTTGAAGATTGTTTCATACATGAAGATTGTTTTGTAATATCAAATAGGGGAAGATTGTTGGGATTTAAGATTTGATGATTACAAAACCACATATGAAGAAAAGAAGAAAGATGAAACAACAAGGGATTAATGTGCGATATAGTTAGCTTTTATCAAAAGCTTGTTTTTTTTTATTTGTTTTTTTTTTTTTTTCCTTGTAAACCTGCCTTCTAGTATATAAAGAAAGGTAGGGTGAATAGTTTTATCATCCATCATAGTTAGATCTCTCCAATGAGAGTCTAATAGTTAGCTTATTATTTTATGTAATAGTTCATAGTCGACTGATTAAAGTCGAATAGTATATAGTTTATGAATAAAAACCTTGTTCATAACATCGTTGTTCTTATTTGTTATTCCGCTGCGTGATTAATGTTATGATATCCTAGATGGGCAAAACGATCTATGAAGCCTACAATTAGGCTTTTTCACCCTAGCTCATAAAGACTTTACCCACTTACTGCTTAATGGCAATTTATATACTAGTAGTCCACTATCTAAGTCTTTACCAATTGACTAAGAATGTACACGTTGATCCCAGGTTCACCTGCTGGTCCAGCTATGCTCACTAATCTAAAGGCAAAGATAGGGCATTATTTGTGATCCTATTTCTCTAGATATATAAATCATTATATGGAGAGCCATCCCGGCATCCTAGCTTAATGGTCGTATCACTTGATCTAGTTGTTTTGATAGTCGCATACAAACCATGTAAACAAATTTAAATGATAAACAATAACAATCAATCAAATGATAAATTATAGTCGATATAAACAAATCAACATTTAAATCTTCATAATCATGGCTAATACCCAAGGGTATTAGCCCGTCGAGCTTCAGTGTCATGAGCTTAGGAAACGTAATCAGGGTTTCGTGATGTTTGCATTTGTTGTTTCATCACGGGAAGTTTATATGTTGGTGATAGTTGCAGTTTGCTTTATCACGGGGAAAATCTTGTGGTCCTATGTTATACGTTTTGGCGACTATTTGGAGATTTAAATGGTCTGGCATGTTTTGCAACTGTTGATTTTAGAAATCATACATATATTTTGAAAGGACATTTAAGGAATTAAATGGTCATATATACTTTGGAAACCTTTGGGTTATTATTCATATCTAAACTAACCTATGAACTCACCAACTTTATGTTGACGTTTTTAAGCATGTTTTTCTCAGGTGAATTAGATGCTTGGATTATCTGATGTGCATTGGAGTCTAAATTGACAAGATTTCATAATTGGATTTCTACAAATGATCAAATCTCGTTGTGTCGCTTTCAAGCTTTTCATTGTGATGCAATTATGGGACAACTATTATTTTGATTTCAGAAAATCAACGAGATTGTTTTACAAACGACACATTTAGAGGTCGTTCTCTTGTATCTAGCGCTGTGTATTATGAAGTAGCACCCCAAGTGGTATTCCGCTGCGTTGTATGATTTTTGGGGGTGTTACAGATTGGTATCAGAGCACTGGCTATAGAGAACTAGGTTGCATATTTTACCCTAGACTATAGTCGTTTTCACAAACATTGCATCACATCAAACATTTTCAAAGTGCATACACGCTACTTGCTTATTTGCCTACATTACGTGCCGCATTAAGTGCTTACGTGACATACATATATGTAATATATATGCTTACATCTTTTGCGTATATCGCACGTTTATTTATATAAGAGTTATTATATAAATACCAGAATATTTTTAAGACATTGTGAGTTATACAATGGTCTCATTCTACTCGTCAGACATTGTGAGTTATACAATGGTCTCATCTTGCTTCTTAGACATTGTGAGTTATACAATGGTCTCATTTTACTTCTTAGACATTGTGAGTTGCACAATGGTCTCAATTATACCTCAGACATTGTGAGTTATACAATGGTCTCATTTTACTTCTTAGACATTGTGAGTTGCACAATGGTTTCATTTCGTTCTCAGGCATTGTAAGTTAAACAATGGTCTCTAAGGACATTATTTTTCTTCATAGCTTTATACTATATTGTATTACACGAAGACCGTTATAATTTTTGTTTACATGGAATTATGTATGAATCTAAGTATTACAAGTCTTGTATGGGCGGGACTTGTAATATGAGGATTGATATGATAATTGCTATGTTAACAAAGCCCGTCACAGTTCTGTTTACATGGGATTATGTATGAATCTAAGTATTGCAAGTCTTGTATGGGCGGGACTTGTAATAGGAAGATTGATATGATAATCGCTATGCTGATTCGTTCATAGAGATCTTTACCTTATTTACTCTAACCGAGTACTCATTAACTATCTTGAACTCTATGTTGATCTCGCCTGGCAGTTTTTACTCCCAGCTTCCAAAGACGAGTTTGGAACACTCGTCCCATACTCATTAGAGCACATGCATCGTCATGTCATCCATCACATTGAAAGTAATGTGGGTACGCGTATTGCATCGGGAATTATTAAGTAGGATGATTTATAATCTGTTTATTTAAAAGGATTGGGACGCCTCTTCATTTAAATAAATAAATTATAAATCACCGAACCATAAGTTTATCAATTGATTATTTACATAAATTAGGACGCTTCTTTATGCAAATAATGAATTATAAATGAGTGGGCTTAATGGTATCCGATATGACACGAGTATGAACCTAAATTCGAAAATCGCCAGAATCTGTTGAAAAGGGTCTAGAAACACAATCGTGTTCTACCACTCAACAGAATCTTAAGGCCTCACTTGGGACTACCTTATCTCATTCTTGAGTTATTACTCTTGCCGTTGCTAATCCTCGCAATCATGAACTGTTCGTGGAACTAACAGACTTGTTACACACTTGAGCTAATGGAGCTGATTCATCGAACTAACGATTGAGTACCATAATCCGTCGTCTATCGCATAAGCTCTTCCGCGAGCTCCTCTCATTTATTGAACTTTATTCTGGGGTTATTGTTTCTCGGAGGGTCCTCACCCTCTGCATCCCATCACCATTTGTCATAGTTATTGTCGTTATGGTTGCTGTTGTTGGGTCCTGGAGTGGTCCCAGATTGTACAAACTTTATCAACTAAGTGATGAGACCCAAACAAGATAAGCATATGTCGATATAGTATTCAGTTGAATTACTCATTGCAGACGAACAGTACACCAATTTAAGTCATGATAACTAATGTAGTACTGCACGTAAGTTGAGTACTTACTATCCATAAGTCCCCACGTTGATGTGATTTATCGAACCTTACAGATAGTAGTAACACCGAGACTCCGTCCTCGGACATTTAGAAACTTTACAAACATACGCACAGCAGCAACACCTTTTTCTTGCGTTTCAATTATAAAAGACCATTCCCTATAACACGGTAAGATCAGTCATAAGATCTGTAATAATTATACTTTTGGAGATACCCATATGATTGATTAAATAATCTGGACAAACCTACCAGAATTTTTGGTAGATTAGAATAAAAGAAACACCGAAATTTTGCTGAATAAAGTTATTAGCGTCTTGTTTAGGACCATTTATTTAACCTTTAAGTCTTTCCTTGGCACAACCACAATCGATAACGACAAATTTAATACGTCGGACGAGATTTGTTTTTAAGGGGTAGACTGTAAACAACCGAATTTTTGAATGACGATTTCAATCGTTGACTTTTAGGGTCTGGCTTGACTTATAAGAACGACCATCTAAAGCACGTTTTCATTATTCGGACTCTAAAGCAATTTGAAGTAAAACGACATTCCTGACAACTTTTTAGTTTTGACCGAGACCCGAAAACAGTCAGAAGGTGACTGAAATGCCCTCGCAAGATTTTAGAAACACAAAAATAATTAAATTATATTTAATTATCACGTTTTATTAAATAAAAATATTTAATAAAATACTTAGCAATTTAATTAAAAGCGTTTGTTGAGAACGCGAATATTCGAGTTGAAATCCATTTTTTTCTTTTCTATTTCGGACGAGACGTAACCGGTTCATTAAATGAATAACGAATATTAATAACGAATATTTTTATAAATGTTATGAAAATATTTGTGAAATACTATCAAATAAATACTCATTTTTATCAGAAAAATGATTTGGAAAACAATGGCGCAAGTTTCGTATTTTGAAACATCCGTTAAGTCGCTCAAACGAGTCCCGAACCGATAGTTATAAAAACTATGTTAAAAAGTTACAAAACTAACCCTAAACTATTTGCGACTTGCCACATTAAATTATAAGTTTTATTATATATATAAAATTTCATTATATTTCATTTCATTTCCATCTCAAATATACACACACATATAATAAACTCTCTCCCCTCTCCCCACCCTCCCCCACCGCCGGCCACCCTGCCGCCGCCGGCCACCACGTCGCCGCCGCCGGGGGGAGTTTTCCGGTGAGCTTCAAAAAACTTCCTCGTCACCCGATCTACCCGACCATCTACACCACTCGTCCCCACTCGCGCTTTTTCCCTCCCCCACCGGCTGCCACAGCAGCCGCCACCCCATCATCATACACCATGTTAGGATCTAGAACTAGATAGATCTTCTAGCCTTTGTGGTTGTATAGTACTTATGTAATCACAAGTATATACGTGAGAGACTCTAA
>BQNB010032347.1:0-49740 GCA_026074375.1 Tanacetum coccineum | reverse complement strand
CATTGCAATGTTTTCACGCTCACCAGGAGTGTGAGAGTCAATGAATATTATCCAAATGGAGAGATTGATAATCGAAAACAAGATTTTAACCAATGGGTTCTATCTGTGGGGAACGGCACCGTGCCTGCCAAAGCTAAAGATGGGGAAGATGAGCCAAGCTGGATTTAAATTCTTGAGCAGTTCATAATAAATTCATCAAATTCTCCCATCGAAGCCATTGTAGCCAAGACATATCCTAATTTCATTGAAAGGCAGCATGACAAAGAATATCTAAAAGAGCGGGCTATTCTAACTCTGAGGAATAATGACGTGGACGAGATCAACACATATATGTTTAAAAAGTTGACTGGGAAGTCTGTAACATACAATAGTGCTGATGAAGTTTGTAAAGCATCAACAGAGTCTCTAGACCAACAACAACTATATCCAACTAAATTTTTAAACACGTTGAACTTCTCAGGAATGCCGCCACATGCATTATGCCTTAAAAAGGAATTGCCAATAATGCTTATAAGGAATGTTAACCCCACCAAAGGACTATGAAATGGAACTAGGTTGATCATTATTGAACTTGGTGAATTCGTTATTCATGCAAAATTCCTTACTGGATCCCATGTGGGCGACAATGTGCTTATACACCAAATCATAACAACATCCAACCAATCAAAATGGCCATTCATTTTGAAAAGAAGACAGTATCCCGTGAAGCCATGTTTATAACACCCTGTGTTTTAAGGTCATTGACGTCGTCAATAAATTCACTATGTATCTTTAGTATTGTACGCGTTTGCTTTTAAATAGTAAACGTTAAGTTAAATCGCGTAAGCTAAAAATGATCATTCAATGTAAACGGGCATCAAACGATTAAATGTTTATATAAAGCAAGTGTTAAGTAATTATTTTGATGATAATTATTAACTTTGTTCATTTTATTTTTATTGGTTGCGTAAAGTATTTACGTATCGCGATAAAATACGTTTAGCCATACCCGAAACCACCAAAACTTTTCTACGCTTCAACAAATACCGACAATTATACCCAATACCCAAAATTTGAAAAATAACATCACATATACACTCTATAGGCTGGATATAAAAGTGTAGATACAAAGAAATATCTTACAAATCACATTCCCTAAATTTCATGGGATGTTCTCACCAGCAAACAACCTAAGAATCACCCTTTCAAAAAACAAACAACAACACATTAAGGAGAACTAATTAAAGTACAAACATGTATTCAGATTCTTCAGATTACATTCTAAGGCTGAGCAAAGATTACTTTAATGGGGGAACGAAAAGTAAAAAAAGGAAATGAATAAAGGGACCAATGTTTCACTTTCAAATTTAAAAAGTCAAAGAGTTTGACTTTTCTACAAAATTTTACTTTATAACGTTGCCTTATAATTCAAGGGACAAGTTAAGTTTTTATATGCAACTCATTTAACCACAGGAACTGATGTACTGCAAAAACAATTAAAAGCCAGAACAATTCTCCAAGCATTCCAAGCAGTCGCATAACTCAATATCCACACGTTACCAATGAGTTTAGACCATTTATATGACTACACAAAACACACAAATAATACTATATGAATATAAAAAAACAAGCACCATACAGAAGTTAATGAATTGCAACTCACAATACGATAATTCAACTAATGAAAACCAAAATAAAATCATTACACGACAAATCCTATGAATATACAAACGCATGACAGCCTGGAATTCTGAATGAATTGCCTAAAGTGACAACTTGAAATTGAAATAATAGCAACGTATATAACCATTGGAAGGACTATGCAAGGAGTATGCAACACATGCAGACAACACTAATGTTACTACTCAGAAGAGACATAGCCAAGTTACAACTAACCTAAACAAACAACAAACAACCATTACCATACCAGCGTAAACTGAATATAAAAATAATGACATATTGACCACGAACAAACACCAGCACATTAGGAAAATGTATTCATTGATTCCATTGAAACAATTACAGTAGTGTTCCAGAACTTAACACCATAAAATCTCAAAACCAGCGGCTGAGTTATTCATAAAACACATAAAAACACAAAAACAATGTATCCTTATTCTGTTTCTTCCATTGCAGCAACATAATTTGCCTTCAACCGCATTACAACATGAGTACCGGCCAATAATTGTTCCAAAACTCCAAGCATTGCAAAATCACGAACAACCATCTCCTTCATGTAATCCAAAGGATTTGAAGCTTTTGTTGGCTGTCCCAAAGCCTCCAATTCAGCTATCAATCTCTGATTCTTAGCAATACTCACCCTAAGGGCGGAGCAAAGGTCACGTATTAGTGCTATAAAAGATTCATCTGCACCACGGGCGTGAACAAAAATAGACTTTATCTTATCTTGCAGGCGAGAAGAATTGGCAACTTCAGCGAGCTTATCCAATATATAAAGGGCATCCATAGACAATAACTTCAATGAAATGGTGTAGATGTATATCTGATATGCAAAAAAAAACCCAAAGTCAGATTTAAATAAGCAAACATAGACACTCAAAAGATAGCAAAGTAAATAGTAACAGAAATGTATCATAATCATTATTAACTAACCACAAAATTAAACCAAGGATTCAACAATATTAATGACAAGTAACTAAAACTACATAAATACTACAACTCTCTGGCTTTTGTAACTGCACAACAACATTATGCCAGAGATTATTTGCTATCAATACCTCAAATAGGCCGCTACCAAACTAAAAAGTACACACATACATGATATTACTTACTGGCATTAACCAATTCACAACAAGTCTTAAATAACATATATACCACAGTCAAACTGTTTGCAACACTAAACATCCATAAGGACATAACATGCAAACACCAACAACAAACCAATTAAACCAATTACCCTTCCTGCACCATCATATCGGTTTCAAGGTCGACAAATTCCCCCAAAAAGTTATTAGATAATTAAACATTATGTGAGGAGATACGCTACATGTGCTTGCATTAACAAAGAACAGCGCGAATATCAACCCAAAGCCTAATACGTCAGCATGCAAACAGAGCAATCACATACTACATCCCCGAAAAGTATAGTTAAAGAACACATATCCAAAAAGGTATGAACTTATTAGATCTCAATATACACCCAGACTAACTTTAAACAAATTAACAAAATGATGAACATGGATTAAAGTGGTTCAAAAAGATAATGTTAACAGGCTTTAGTGCCCCATTCAAGTTGTACTATAATAATAAGTATCTTCGGACACAGTTCTATTTTCATTCAAGACAAATGAACCTTGATAGTAATAACAACTGTTCATGCTATAAAACACTCATACGCAGAAAATGTCATAACCACTTGCAACATTCATTACCAAACAACCAAGTATTAAAGGATT
Organism: Tanacetum coccineum; assembly: GCA_026074375.1. Lineage (NCBI taxonomy): Eukaryota > Viridiplantae > Streptophyta > Magnoliopsida > Asterales > Asteraceae > Tanacetum > Tanacetum coccineum. The sequence goes on along the minus strand of BQNB010032347.1, from coordinate 46,345 downwards.
TGAAAAAAGGGAATATTCACAACCCATAGTCTTATTCATTCAAACATAAAAAAGGTGTGGTACAAAACAAGGAACATCAAACCAGACAATTGTTCGACCTAAACAAAACTTATTAACCTGAATAAAAAACATAGATAAAACGAGCAGCAATCAGCAACCCCTAATCCTTCGTTTCCATATCAACAACAAAAGCAGCCTTCAAGCTCACACCAACCTGAGCACGCCCCAACAATGTTTCCAACTCACCCAGGGTCACAGCAACCTCAGACAACTTATCCAAAATAAAAAATGGCCCCATGTATACAAAATAAGACTACAAAACTAAATATGCAGCTATCATACAATCCTCTGCACTACAGTTACCACAGGAAAATTCAAAAGACATAACTGCCAATGTAATTAAAGTAAGCACCGGCCAATTTGTAACTAATGCAACATAATCTAACAAGGTAACTAGTCATCTGCTGAAAATCCTTACCTCTGACCTATTGCCCAAACCTCAAAAATACAAATTAAATATAGATTCAATGGCCGTTAGGTTGTGCCATTGGAGGTAAAAAAACGGTTATAGAAGACACGAAACAAGGGCCAAACTGCGCAAATGGGTAGAACTGATCTAAAGAGTCAAAAAACGCCAAAACTATCTCTTAAATGTAATAGTGTTCTGATTTTCTACTAAAAAATTATTTAAATATCGCACTATAACTTGAAAAGTCTGTTTTACCCTCTATGATTCTCAGCATCTATGCAACATGATCCAAAAATTCAAGTTGTTGAAGGTGTCTATTCCAACAAGTTTTAATTTTAACATACATGATGCATACAAGTAATACTAGTTGATATAAAACTCATAAATGCAAAGTCTGTTGTTGTTTCAGGATGTTACACCTAAAATCACCTCTTACTCAAAACCCAGGCATCGTTAACTATGCGTTCTATATGCACTTGGGATCATTTCACACGTGACTTTGCGTCATGCCAGTTCATCGGGAGACACCAGTACATATGGGGTATGCAACCAAAGACAGAATAGAACAAAACCAATTGCACATCACTTACATATCCAATTCAGACAAAAGGATGTTTCAATGACAACAGAAGCTCACCTTTGCCAAGGTCCCAACGGAAACATACAAATCCAGACGCTAAAAAAGGACATAGCAAACACCATATTCAATCTGTAACCACAAACACACCAACATTACTTGCCAAATACATAAACAATCTAACCTACAACAACCTATCTCACAACATAAAAACCAATGGGTCAAGATTGGGCACAATTTAAAAGTTACACATTTCAAACAATATTCGTAACTGCCACTACCACTATGAAAAGTACACACCTACATTGTCATTGCAGGAACATCTAAAATGACCATCATGCATCTAAAGAAAGGGCAAGGTTTTAACCATTCATAGCATACATAGAGAGATTATAAGTAAATGATGATGAACGATGACTTTCAAGCTCAAATGGCGTATTCTTTAACACACTACACACGCTGTGCCATTATACATAACTAACAAACGCTACATAGGACAAAATATAATCAAAATAGATTAAACATAAGAGCTAAAAAGAAAACAAAAAACAGATTACTCTTACTAAAACCATTACTTTTCATTAGGGTTCACCAGCAAAATTCCCTTACAACCTTCATATTTAAAATTAACAATTACCACATGTAACATTTCTCAATTTCAGGTCATTTAATGACTCATATTATTTGTCACTATTTATTTTGGTCTGATACGCGTTTACTTTTAAATTAACTTTTAAGATAAATCGCGTAGACTAGAAATAATCATTTAATGTAAACGGTCATCAAATAAATTAAGGTTTACATCCATCAAGTAATATATAATTATTAAGAAGATAATTATCAACTTGGCGTGTTTTATTTTTATTTGTTACGTAAAAGGGTTACGTTTCGCAATAAAAGTATATTTGGACACACCTCGGAAATGCCTAGACTTACCTAGACTCAAACCAATACCCACTTTTACCACCTTAACACAAAAATAAATCAATTTTGTGTATATAACCCATAAGGGGGCCGGTTATACACTTAACCAACTAGGAAATCTTCCTAAATCTTATATAAGTACATGTACAAGCTCTATGTAATTAAGAATGGTACTTAATGTTTCCTAGTAGCTAATACACAATGGTTAATAACCATTTTGCTCTCCCTTTTTCCCTTGGATACCTGGTTACATACGATGCACATATACAAACCATAAGATTTCTAAATCTTAGGTAACCTTGTACAAATATTTAGTAATTAAAACATGTACTTAGGTGGTTTGTCTAAATACAATGTGTGACTAACTAAAAGCTACAAAACCACCTTGTTAAGGGTATGATTTGGTTTGTTTGGGACTAGGGGGCATGTAACTAGTATCTTGTCTATAAATACACACTCACACTTGACATTTTACACTCTTACAACTCACACTCACTCAAACAATAAACATATATACTCCCTTTCTCTTGTTCGGGCCACGACTCGCAAACAAACACCCTCTCAATCCATTCGAACCCAAAATAAACCCTAGGGTATTCATACAAGTCATAATAAGGTTTACGAGCTAAGGTTTGGGTATTGGAATAAGCTTTGAAGCTTTGGTTGGGTCATTTCGATCGGTATGAGCGTTGGGTTTGCTTGCCTAGCTCGAAAACAAGCCTTAGGACTCATTGTAAGTCACATTTAAACTTGTACATTTCATACTTCATTTATTTTCCTTTGCTAACTAGGCAATGTGTCACGTTATTATATAAATAACATGCTAGCATGAGTCCATGCACTTTAAATGCAAAACATGCGTGTTATACGCAATGTTATTGCGTATATATTACTTGTGTGGTGTTGGAATGTTAAGAAAACATGTAACATGGCTTATTAACGAGCAAAGCTTAGAAAAACCGTTCATTATAAGAAAACCACACGTAAACTTTTATAGTAAACGATGTACTATGGCTTGGGAGCGTATGTGGGACGTTAAGAAACACTTGCATGTAAGATACGACGTGTATATAAGCTAAATACATGACATTTTTGCCACTAGGGCCTTTTTGAATAATCACGTAAGTTACTAGAGAAGCAATGGGCCACAATGGGCTTGTAAAATACTCAAGAGTGCACGGCCCGGGCCCAACCGGCCCAACAAGCCCAACAGTGGAGCCACGGCTTAATAATAAGCTCATTCGAGCTTATTGATGGACCTAGAAATCTAGTGAACTCATATTATGATATACATGCTCAAGCTAAACTCCTATTGGGCCTTTAGCCACGTCCAAAGCCAAACGGGCCCAATAAGCCCACCCGGGGAGCCACAACTTAATTATAAGCTCTGTGAGCTTATTGAGAGTCATACAAACATAGTTGAAACATATATGGACAGTAATACTAATTAGAGAACCTAGCCAAACCCATAATGGGCTTGTTAGCCCATTTATGAGTCCAACGCAAGCCAATAAGCTCACAATAAGCTTGGATGGGCCCAATGGACTTAGGAATAACTAATGGACCCTAATGGATAAAACCAAAACCTTTAAAAATCCATTTGGACCCTTAATAGGCCCAACAGCCCATTAACGAGAGCTTATTAGCTTATTTGGATAAGCTGGACCAAAAATAGATATAATAAGCTTAAAATGGTAGAAAATAAGCTAGGAATGCTAAGTGGACCTTTGTATTCAATTCGGGTCGAGATAGTGGGCTCACGAGCCCAATAAGCTCGAAAAAGGCCAAAATAAGCTCTCTCGAGCTTATTTCCAACTTAACAGACTTGAGTAAGCTTAATGGAGGCATTTGTGCTTTTTAAAACTTAAATGGACCCTTAGAACACTTAATGGACTTTAATGGGCCCAATAAGGCCCATTAAGCCAAAATAAGCTCGTTAAAGCTTATTTATAAGCTAGGGCAGCTTATATGGCTTATTTAGACTTAATTAAACATAATGCCACTTGTTGGGATTTAATTGGAGTAAAAATGCAATTTTTACAAAGTCGGAGGACTAAAAGTGCAAATTTATAAACTTGAGGGTTTGAAATGTAAAATAGTATATATTTTATATACCCAGGGGCTGTTGTGTAATTACAAGAAACTTAAGGGTATTTTGTAAACGAAAATGATTTTTGTAAACACTTAACGGGTCGGACGAGTTATATATTTATCATATATCATAACGAGTTAAACCATGACTTGATAAATATGAATATTTATTAATAAACGTTTATACGTATACTAGGACGTGTGAAATTATATACCTTTCCAAGAGCCATCAACAATTTCAAATACATTAAACGCGTATACCACCACACAAGTGATAACATTATATATAAACTAGCAACTTACTGTAGTTTATACATTGAGTCTTTAGCCTAAATTTGTAGACTAAGACTTGACCGTATTTACATAGGTATTTGACGGTGTGATTCATTGCTATACTTGGATATATATTTATCATTCAGAGGACTACCTTCTAAGGTGAGTTCATAGCCCCATGTTTTACAATTATTTAAATGATTTACATCTTTGGGGTGAGAACATGCTTGTTTTACAAATTGGACGCAAGTGTACATTTTATACAATGATTACGTGTTTGCCTAAGTAGCGATAACCTACTGAGCCCTTTATCATGAACTGTCAATTATTGGATTGTGAGCGCGAATGTTATAGATAGATCTATTTGGGATTGACAATCCCCGTTCGGGTGATTAGCTATCACCAGGAACGAACGTATACCATGTCGGATTTGGGATGTTGCGGGTTAAAACATCATTCACGGGCATTCATTGGCAATATATTGCATTCATACATGTCGAGCTTCAGGGTCATGAGCTTAGGAAAACGTAATTACTTTTATGATGTTTTCATTTGTTGCTTAATCATACACTTGGAAATCTTGCGGTCCTACTATTGATTTACATAAACCTATGAATTCACCAACTTTATGTTGACGTTTTAAGCATGTTTTTCAGGTCGATAAGGCACACATTGGAAGTCAATAATTGAAGAGTCAACATTTAAGATTTGGGGTCTTATTACATTTTGGGGACAATTGTTATAAACCGGAATCTTTATTTATATTGTTGAACAATTTGAAGCCATGGGCTTATGTAACAAACAAGTATTTTGTTAATCCAATATATCTTTTTCAAACGACACGTTTAGTGGTCGTTATCATATCTTGTGCTATTGATCTATGAAGTAACGCCCTTGGATATTCAACATTCCGCTGCTACCCAGATTTGGGGGTGTTACACCACATACATAGACAAAACATTAAACACACTAAACAAACTAAACACATGATCAACAAAAGAAACTAAACCCATCCACTTTCTTAACCATAGCAGCTTCAACCATTGGCCACCTCCAACTATGCCTCCTTCATCTTAATCTCTTTTTCAGCCTGAGCAATCAAATCATTCAGCCCTATTAACTTAGCATCTTCAACCCTAACATCATCCCTAAGCCCCATTAGAGTGTCAAAAACTTCACCAGGATTAACAAAAGCCTCCATTTCAGCAATCAAAGCATTCAACTAAGCCATTTGATTCCTACAGGTTTGAACTTCTTCCCGCATACGGTTAACAAAATGGCACATTTTAGAGATTTGTTGCCTCTTAAAAAAATTCATATACACATCCACAGTTTGCTCGCCACTGGATTCGATTAGGTCAGGCAATCTCATTACCTGCAATAGGTCCAGCCATTGTAAAAATAGTAGATGATATACAAACACAGAAAAAGAGGAATAGAACAAATGATGAAATAGATGGAATGGAGAAAAGTCTAGAGAAAACGGATGAGAAAAGAAGTACACACAAGACCCGATATATATACTCAAACATGTGGTGGAGATTAAGTCGTAAACCATCATTGCGATGGTTATCGAAATGGCGGAATACAGAGAGATAATTAAATTGCGGTCATTCAACATACAGTGCAAATATACCTTTTAATTTCCCTAAAATCAACAAACTAAACCCCCCATGGTTCTAGAACAAACAAACTAAACCCCCACTCTACATACACATAACAAACTAAACCCTTCTTAAAAAAATAACAAACCAAAATGAACCTTAGCCTACACTAATAATTACAAAACCAAAAAAACAACAAACAATGGACATCTTGCCTCGACCAATCGCTAAAACCGACAAACGAATATTATCATACTAAATATACAACTATACCCTTTTATAAACATCCGTTACACACAAACTATTAAACTAAGGAGCACAAACGTAGCATTCCACTTACATAGCCGATTAATAGAAGGCATGACACGATTAATATAAATCATTTGCATTACATAATAAAACAAAGAAAGTAGATTAACAATCAAGTTAAACCTAAATACTAAGCCCGGTGCAACGCACGGGTGTCGACAAGCCTCGTTAATTTAGAACAAGTTAAAAGGGAAAGATGAAAATTAATTATGAGTCGGAGTGAGGAAGACTATCTTCTATAATAATACTATAAGATCCAGTTTTTTCATTAAATGTGTAGGTGTATTGATTTGTTGAATTGATGAGGAAATTTCATGAGTTACCTCAGTTACAGAACCATGAATACGCCTGAAGCTTTAGGCAGTTACAGAATCCAAAACAACAGTCCCCAATTACAACAATGATGAATTGCATTTACACATGAATTGCATTTACAACAAAGCAACTAAAACCCCCCATTCACTCTGAATATGAAAAGTTCTGGAGTTACAAAATTGATGCACTGATAACCATAGAATACAAACAATCCTCCTGTTACAAGATGACATCAGGAAGAAGATGAGATCGCATTCTGCTTCACTAAACAAAGTCCATAAACAGAAAAAAGGTATCAAATTATCCGGTTACAAGATGACATCAGGAAGAAGATGAGATCGCATTCTGCTTCACTAAACAAAGTCCATAAACAGAAAAAAGGTATCAAATTATCCGGTTACAAGATGACATCAGGAAGAAGATGAGATCGCATTCTAAAGGTATCAAGTATTCTGATCGGTATATATACAAAATTAGATAATTTATATGTATGTGTATTTAGTTTGTGAAATTATGCTTTTTATGTTAGTGATTGTTGTATTGCCTAACAAGTGTTTGATGAAATGCCACTGGTGAGTATTCGATTAATTTAGTTGTAGCGTGTATAAGTTTTAAGTTATGAATAGAAGCTCATGTAGTATAAGATGTTAAAAGCTGAAATTGTGGTTTAAGTTTTTCAGATACGGTTTATGTGGTTTATTGACTGTTTATGGATTGTGTCGTTGTAAGAGTGTAGTTTTGAACATGAGTTTCAACTGGAATAGCAACAGGTGCAACTGCAGATTGGGCTTGAAAAAGTGGTTGTAAACGAGTCTAAAAACACGATTGCTAATGTGAAATTGAATGATGGTTCTACATCTGATAATACCAAGGAAGAAGAGGATCTGCAACTGTAAGAAACTTCTGACAATTCAAATTCACAAGCTCTGACTCCTGAAATGAACGATGTGCAACATATTGAAGATAAGGAGAATATGGGATGTGCTCAAGATAATTCAGATGTAGTGGCAAGAGATGTGACTGGGAAGATAAACGATGATGGTAATCCTTTTGGCTAAGAACTGATGTACGTAATCCTTTTGTACTTTTATTTCATAGTTCATGATTATATGTGGATGTCTATTAATAAATGATTTGTCTCTAATAGGAAAGAGGAATTCTTAGATAAGCTATACTTGATAAAAAGCTTCATCTTCCTACCACTGAAAAAGAGGAATAACATAAGCTTCATCTTTCTGCCACTTAAATATTCATACTTTATACTTGCCTTTGCACATCACAATGCTTACAACTCTATGCACACAGGTCTAACAACCAGCCTTTGGATGAAAAGATTATTGGCAAAGAGATGCATAAAAAGGTTAGATAGTTTCTACTTGCAAAAGTTACTTTTTAGATACTTCTATTATAACTTAGAGTTCAATCTTTATGATGTAAAACCAAGCCATTCCGTAAGTAAAGTTCTGCAGTTGTGTATGGGTGACCCGTAAGTTACAACACCAATTATACCAACAATGAATGCTAAGGATGATCAACAAACCCGTCTGTTACAACAACAATTACACCAACAATGGAGTTAAAGTCTAATCAATACTCAGAAGAACACGAAAGAATGATGGAGTTATCCAGTTATGACGTGTATAAATCACAGGACCGTTGCTTTATCTCCCCACAATTCATCAGCTTACTTTCACTACTACATAGCCCCAACCAACCACATCATGTCAAATCAGGCCCATTTAAGTCGCTTTTCAAGCTATATAAAAATCTGCATAGCGAATCATTTCAGGGTTTTTCAAAGTTGTAAAAAAATTAATTTTATGTATTTTACTGTTCCCTTTTCTAAAGTTGGTTTTCTGGGGTTTAATTGAATTGTATGCAGATTTTATACTTACGTTTTAACTATTTTTATGGTATGATGTGTGCAAATAGGTTTGCTGATTTTTGATTGATTGATGTGGCATAATGGGTGGGACGTACAAGTTAGTAGAAAATTATTATATCTCAACCTACTATGTTTCCTTGTAGATTAAAGAAAAAGAACACACAACGTTAGAGGAAAAGTTGTTAGATATTTAGGGTGTCTGTGCGACGATGTGATAATCCTGGATATCTTCTAGAATCGTGTAAATGTCCACTTTCCGTATAAAGTATTTTGACCCTATCAAATGCCCAGGGTTGCACGAAATCTCTATCGGGATAAGACTAGAAGAGAATCACTTTGTATTCTAGGCACGCGATCACAAAGTAGGAAGATTAGAGGAATTGTATGTATTTTATTCGTTCTATTCAATGAGACTAATAAATCTGTCAATAAAACAGATTCTAGATGATAGTTAAGCAGTTAAAGTTGGTTAAAACCAACTTTTACAACTGTTTTCAACAGTTACACGGCTAGCAGTACTAACTACTTAGTGCTAGCAGTACTAACTACTTAGCACTGCTAGTGGAAAATATAGTAAACCAACTTAGTACTGCCAGCACTTAGTGCTAGCAGTACTAACTACTTAGTACTGCTAGTAGAAAACTAAGTGCTAGCAGTACTAACAACTTAGTACTGCCACTGTAATTTTGTCATGGTCGAAAACATATTAACTCAACGAGTGTGTACTCCACACTTCCCTAACTCGTATCCAAGCTAAGTATGAAATCTCATTAGTCTCTAGTAAATCGTCATTACCTAAATGGCCGTTGATGACACTAAAATCACCAACAAATCCCCCCCATTTTAGTGTAATCCTTGATTTACTAAAACATATATAAAGATATATGCTATTATGTTAAAACAAACATAACGAAACAAACAAATGCATAAATGAAAATGTCTTGCGATTGAATTTTCATCTTAGTATAATACACATTCCAAATATTCGAAAATCGGGGTGTCGTAACGATTGAACCCGTCAATCCATTTGAATACCTGAAGATACTATACACATTCGTTTCTACAACACTCTAAAGTTCATTTACTTGACACTTTACAAGCCATGTGTCCCAATCCATTAATGAACATATAGGAAGCCAAGTCCAAGCTTCTTGAAGCGGCAAAACTTCATGTTCACATAGGTGATTCTTTTAGTCTTGCACCTGCATTTGCAATTTTTCAAAAGAATCATTAAGAAGGTAAACTTCAACCTAACCATCACTTGCAGGTCTGAACACATACCTCGGGAAGATGAAACATGTGTTCCAATCTCTAGCTATGAGCTTTCCACATTGAATTCAGCTTCTAACGTTGTATTAGAAGGGAATTGGGTATCTCATAGGTAGTAGATTTATATGGACTTTAATCCCATCCCTATCACTGACTTATTCACTAAGTCCCTAGCAAGACCCTTCGTCAAGTGGTCTGCTAAATTCTTTTGCGACCGAACAAACTCAATAGAAATCACACCGTTCATGATTAACTCCCTAATCATACTATGCCTAACACCTAAGTGTCTAGACTTCCCATTTGTAATATCTACCTATAAGCCTTAGCCATTTGATGAGCACTATCACATCGAATAGATATTGGTGCTATTGGTTTCGGCAATATTAGAATCTCATCTATTAAGTTTCTTAGCCATTCTGCTTCTTTACAGCACCCCCCACCCCAGCAGCCAATGCTACAAACTCGATCGAGGTCGCGCGAGTTATATTTTAAAGAGTTTAAAAACCGTCTAGGGATATTATCAAAAAAAATTAAAATGTCAGATCTCATTTCTCTCTCATTTTCACAACTCTCTCTCCTACAATCTCCTTTATTCTAGATCTACATCAATCATCATTTTTTTCTCATGACCTATCATCTTTAACCTCTGATGTGCCCTCATTAACACAAAGAAAAACATAAATATAACATCCCCAAAATCAGGTAGCAGCGGAATGGTAACAATCTGAAAGTCTCAAGGCGCACTAAGGCGCAAAGGGGGTCAATGAGCCTTGAGGCGAGGCGCATACCAAAGCGCGAGATTCATAAATATAAGTCGCAATAAATACACTAATTTTTTTATGACATATGTCACACTTTTATGTGGATTGAATAAAACAAAATGAAATTTAAGATACTTAATAGTTAATACATCTAACAAAGCTCACATTTAAACCAAAAATAGCAAGCAAGAAAGTGAAGCAACGTATCAATATTCAAGCATAATGCCACATTATCATGATAATATTTCATAAAGAAACTACTTGATGAAACAAATTAAGGGACTTTAATCTAAGTCGTCAAATCTCCCATCGTCATCATCATCTTCAAATGTGTATCGCTCCTTATTGTGATCAAATTCATCCTCCTTGACATCTTCTTCTTTAGTTTCACTATTCTCTAAAACCACAATGTCATCATCTTCATCCAAAGGTTTTGTCTAGAACTAGACCCTCCCCTTTCCCTTCCCTTTGAGCTTGAACTAGCATAACCATCACTGGATCTAAGATTATAGTTTGACTCATCTACGTGGCTTTGACCCTTCCTTGCTGGTACATCCTCATAATATTAGAGTTCGACTCGCATCATTAGATCTAAGTTTTTGGTTGGTGACTTGCAAGAAGCCTCTTTAAAAAGTAGACAATATACATATGACGTGAAGTGATTACATATGTGTCAAATTAAAAAGAGAAGTTGAATAAATGGAGGAATATGAAGAAAATTGGAGGCGCTTGTTTCACTATATTGTATGTATTTAATTTTCTTTATTAGGGTTATTATTTAGTAGATTTAATATAAAGGCTCATGTGATTTTGTATTTGTGTCTCAATATTAAGATAAAAAGGCCCAAACCCCGTTACATGTGTTAGGCGCGACTAGTCCCAAGGCGCAAAATCCTAAGGCGCTGCGATTTTTATGGGATTTATGCATGTTGTGAGCCTCGATCTAAAAAAATCCCAAAGGCTGGAGCCTCAAGGGATTTAGGGAGTAGGCGCGCCTTAGGCGCGATTTTTAAAACATTGGGTGCTACGTCAAAGTACAACAATCAGGATATAGAAAACGACCATAAATGGACGTTTAAGACAAGATTTCATTCGATGCCATAGCAAAGTATCAAAGTTTATACATTAGGTTCCATATGTTTTATAAGTCATAAACATTTCACATACATTTTTAATTATACCAAAAGCTTCATAATACCAAAAGATGACTTAAGTTTTTAAAGATAATAAAAGTTGCATAGACTTTAGATAAAACACAGAATCCGCACAAACAATGAAATAAAACAGCAAAAAGAACACCACCTAACGACCAAGTAACGTCAAACAACAAACATTACAAAACCAATTACACCATAACCACAAAACTGCCACACACCACCCAAAGAACGCTCCGGAGCGCGCACCGACCGAAACCCATGGCAGTCGGGGGCGGCATGAGGACAACATAAACAAAATAAAGAAAAGACAATAAAAACATCAACAAAAACAGTAATACAAAACAGGAAATATTAAATGAAAAGACATAAAAAAACATGCTAAATCGATAGGAAAAAAAAGAAACTAAAAATATAAACAAAACAAAATCCCAAGCTAAAAAATAAAAACAAAAAACTAGGAGACAAAACCAATAATAAAGAGGAGAGGAAAACAACACAAATAATACAAAACACATAAACAGGGAGATCCGAAAGCGAGAGGCGGCGCGGAAAACATAAACACAATCAAAACTAACAGAGAAAAACACCAAAACCAAAAACAGACGTTCCTATGAAGCCCTCTGCACACCCCCACCCTCCCACCAATCCACTCACCACCCACGCGTGGACGTCTCCCCCAACGCACAACAGATATTTGAGCTGATTCACAAGTTTCCTTGTATTCAGCTTAAGCTTCTCTACCGGATCCATGGGAGTATTCACCGGAGAACAATCTTCACGATTGAATTTCTTGAGTATTTTCTCAATATAATGAGATTGTGTAATTACTATCCCTTTATTTTCACGTTTAATCTTAATACCAAGAATAACGTCTGCTTCTCCCATATATTTCATTGAGAACTTTGATGACAATTTATACTGATCATTGGGGAATTAAAGTTAGTTAAAACCAAATTACCAAACTAACTTACATGGGTTTACGGCGTAACCAACAGGCGTTATGACGTAATCATCTAAAACCTTTTCCACTGTTACGGCGTAACTAAAAGTTTACGTCGAAACAGAAGTTCACCCAACTAATTTACGACGTAAACCCCATGTATAGGTTACGGCATAAACATCCAAAACTTCTTAGTTTTACCAATTTGATTTTGGTTAGTTCTGAAAATCAACATGTCATCAACATATAAGCAAATTACGACACCTTTACCGGAGTTATCAAATTTGCTATATACACCCTTGTCAGATTGGTTTTAGAGAAAACCACTTGACAACACAATCTCATTAAACTTTTGATGACACTGTTTAGGTGAGGATTTAACCAGCTTACACACATCATGCTCATTACCAGGCATAACAAATCCTTCTGTTAGCTTCATATACACTTTCTCATCCAAATCACCATTCAAGAATGCTGTTTTGACATCCATTTGATGGATCACTAGATTGTGTGTAGCTACCAAGGCTAACAATCTAATAGTAGTAATACGAGCAACTGGTACATAGGTATCGAAACAATCGATTCCTTCCTTTTACCTAAAGCCTTGGATTACCAATCGAGCTTTAAAGTTGTCAATTGTTCCATTGACTTTCATCTTCCTTTTTGAAGATCCATTTGCAACCTAAAGGTTTGCAATCAGGAGGTAAATTAGACAAAGCCCATGTATCATTTTCCATAATGGAACCAATCTCATCATCTATTGCTTCTTTCCAGAAAGCAGCATCACGAGATTGCATAGCTTTATTATAGGTTCTAGGATTCTCTCAATACTATAACAATTATGAGTATTGTAATCCAACTTTGATCTCTCAATCCCTCAACTTAGTATAGTTGAAAATCAGAACCATATGATTTAGCTTTCCGAACTCTTTTACCTTCTCGAGGTTCAGGAATCTCACTTGGCACATCATGAGTATGATCATCCCTTTGAGATTCATCCAACTTTGGTATAATTTCGTTTGGTCAAGGTACTGAAGAGAAACGGTTCTCATCGAATATTGCATCACTTGATTCTATACTCGAGTTAATAGAAACACATTCATTAGGTTCAATAACATAGAACCTATATGCCTTGGAATGTTCAACATATCCAACAAAGATGCAATCAATACCTTTACACCCAAAGTTTTCCTTTTTGGATCTGATAGCCTAACAACGGCTCTACAACCCCAAACTCGCAAAAATAACAAGTTGGGTCGTTTCTTATACCAAAGTTCATATGGGTATTCTTGTTCCTTTTATTAGGAACCCTATTCAAAAGATAGCAAGCCGTTAACATGGCTTCTTCCCAGTACCCGTCACTCAAACTCGAGTAAGATAACATGGAATTAACCATTTCCATTTAAATACAAAATATTATGATCCTTTTGTCACTGTATGATTCATTAACCTTGAATCCACTAGACAAAAGCCGTAGACCTTAGATGCTTTTATTTCAAAAGAAATACAAGTATATAAAATTACTTATTTGTCCTTCAATGAGGTTACGCCATAACCTATCAGGTTACCCTGTAAACTCATCCTGAGTATGAAACTCATTTTATTTCATGGACACTTCATTTTCCAAAACCACTGATGAAGACAACATGTCTTACTTATACCATCGGTAAACAACAAGGAAAAACAAAGACAAATATTGAAGCATGCCTTTTATTCAAATCATGTTATGTGACTTCCTGTAGTTTTAGCATCTAAAAGGTAACCATGAATTTTAACCAATTCACTCACTTAAATATAACAAGTCACTTTGATAAAATATTAACATGTGTAAATCATTCAAATAAATACATTTATTTATCATGCAAATAAACAACAATTAAATTGCAAAATAAATACTGTTAACAAAACACATTCACAAGAACCAGCATTCTGAACTTATAGATAACACAAAGACTTTAACATCTCTAATCTCATATCAGATAATAAGACAGTTTTCAGTTAGTTTCGGGTCGTTACAAACAGTTAAAACCAAACTGTTTTTAAACTAACTGAAAAGACTTTAAGGCGTAACCATTTTGGTTACGGCGTAAACTTACAAAACTTGTTTTCTGCCAAAATGTTACGGCGTAACCTAGAAGAAGATTACGGCGTAACAACCATTAGCATAGTTACGGCGTAACCTAGAAGAAGGTTACGGCGTAACACCCTTCCTGTCTTAACAGATTAGCCAAGGTGTCATTCATGCTTATATTCATCATCGTATATTTCATTCTTTCAATCGCTATGAATATAAAGACAACTTGCATTCAGTTACACATACCATTCATCGAAACAGGATTATTATACTGATTCATTTAAAATGATATAATTCATAAAACATGACTTCTCCAATTTATCACATTATATAATCATTCATATAATATCCAAAAACCATTTTAACAATGACAACATATCATGTGTGCATTAACCAATCATACACATAATGTAGAAAACCATGTTTTATACCATATGTCAACATATCAACATAACTGCTATGCAAATAATACTTATTAATGTCATGGCAAAATAAGGAAGATGATATTGCGTACCAGTAACAGGATCTAACCAAGTCTCTTTTCGAATTGTGAAATATCACGTTCCAGTAACTAAATACTCCAACCATCGATCTTTATTCCGCAATACTAATATTCTTCCATCAAATTGGCCCATATAATCTAATATCAGTGACCATAAATTCTAACCAAACTACGAAACCCTTCATAACAGATACCAAACCAAGACCCTTAATCTTGAATTCAAAGTCACATCCACAGATTCAACCTTCCACATATTACCATATTTCCAAAATTCCAGAATTCCAAAAACGTCTTTGATATTCCAAAATACCAGGATCCTTCATGTCTTCTTCTAATCGTCTTCAAATCATACTTTACAGTAACACTTTCACCGATTCCAAATTCGGCCATGATTATCACAAATCAAATACTTTATACGTTTGTTAGATATTTGGGGTGTCTGTGCGACGATGTGATAATCCTGGATATCATGTATAGAAATCGTGCAAAATGTCCCACTTTTCCGTATAAAGTATTTCGACCCTATCAAATGCCCAGGGTTGCACGAAATCTCTATCGGGATAAGACTAGAAGAGAATCACTTTGTGTTCTAGGCACACGATCATAAAGCAGGAAGATTAGAGGAATTGTATGTATTTTATTCGTTCTATTCAATGAGACTAATAAATATGTCAATAAAACAGATTCTAGATGACAGTTAAGCAGTTAAAGTTGGTTAAAACCAACTTTCACAACTGTTTTCAACAGTTACACGACTAGCAGTACTAACTACTTAGTGCTAGCAGTACTAACTTCTTAGTACTGCTAGTGGAAAATATAGTAAACCAACTTAGTACTGCCAGCACTTAGTGCTAGCAGTACTAACTACTTAGTAATGCTAGTGGAAAACAAAGTGCTAGCAGTACTAACAACTTAGTACTGCCACTGTAATTTTGTCATGGTCGAAAACATATTAACTCAACGAGTGTGTACTCCACACTTCCCTAACTCGTATCCAAGCTAAGTATGAAATCTCATTAGTCTCTAGTAAATCGTCATTACCTAAATGGCCGTTGATAACACTAAAATCACCAACAAAAGTAACCAGTACTTTCGCAAGCAAAGTGGAGGAAACAAATGGCTACAAGGCTACCTAAACTCTTTGACACTATTATGTTCTTCCAAGGAGGAAATTAATACGTCGAAATCCGAATGACGATGCTACGAGTTCTACGAAAATGTAACAGTGGACGGAAGTGGACGTGAGTTCCAGTAAGACGCGTTAGTCTCGGTATTTGGATAGGTTTAAAGCGAGAGTGATTTTTTGAGTAGTGAAGACGTGTTGGAAACGATTGATTCGAGTTTAATGGATCTAAGGAAGGGGTGGTTTAGGAATGTTGTGGAGAATCAGATGTATTCGGTTTGTTTAGTGGTTGAGGGTTCGTCGAATGCTAGAAATGTTTTCTGTTGTGTTTTGGGATACGAACGTGTGTCATTGGATAGAAACAAAAGGTATTGAGGTGACTGAAATCCTTTTATCCCATTAATTTTATGAACAACTTTTGTGTCCTAATACACCTACACTAATATCCTATATTTACTTTGTGGTTATCTCTTTCATGTTTAATCATTTCTTAGCATGTCCATCTTTCGGCGTCGTGGTACTTCTCAAAAACAGGAACAGCAGGAGACTCGAGTTGAAATCTGTATACAAGGCAAACTACAAGTTGTAGAACATGCAATTAACTTTTTAGCATTTGAGATAAGTATTGAGATTATTTGTCTATCATTGCGTCAATTGTATCTGATTGTGGATATTTTAAATCACACGATCATTTTAAAGTCCTGCTAGCATATCTTTTGGTCTGTAACTGTTCTTTGTCACATAATTTTCTAGGATAAATGGTAAGACGTGTCGGAAACGATTGATTCGAGTTTAATGGATCTAAGGAAGGGGTGGTTTAGGAATGTTGTGGAGAATCAGATGTATTCGGTTTGTTTGGTGGTTGAGGGTTCGTCGAATGCTGGAAATGTTTTCTGTTGTGTTTTGGGCTACGAACGAGTGTCATTGGATAGAAACAAAAGGTATTGAGGTGACTGAAATCCTTTTATCCCATTAATTTTACGAACAACTTTTGTGTAATGCACCTGCACTAATATCCCATATTTACTTTGTGGTTCTCTCTTTCATGTTTAATCATTTCTTAGAATGTCTATCTTTCGGCGTCGTGGTACTTCTCAAAAACAGCAACAGCCGAAGACTCGAGTTGAAATCTGTATACAAGGCAAACTACAAGTTGTAGAACATGCAATTAACTTTTTAGCATTTGAGATAAGTATTGAGATTATTTGTCTATCATTGCGTCAATTGTATCTGATTGTGGATATTTTAAATCACACGATCATTTTAAAGTCCTGCTAGCATATCTTTTGGTCTGTAACTGTTCTTTGTCACATAATTTTCTAGGATAAATGGTAAGACATGTTGGAAACGATTGATTCGAGTTTAATGGATCTAAGGAAGGGGTGGTTTAGGAATGTTATGGAGAATCAGATGTATTCGGTTTGTTTGGTGGTTGAGGGTTTGTCGAATGCTAGAAATGTTTTCTGTTGTGTTTTGGACTACGAACGAGTGTCATTGGATAGAAACAAAAGGTATTGAGGTGACTGAAATCCTTTTATCCCGTTAATTTTACGAACAACTTTTGTGTTCTAATACACCTGCACTAATATCCCATATTTACTTTGTGATTATCTCTTTCATGTTTAATCATTTCTTAGCATGTCCATCTTTCGGCGTCGTGGTACTTCTAAAAAACAGCAACAGCAGGAGACTCGAGTTGAAATCTGTATCCAAGGCAAACTACAAGTTGTAGAGCATGCAATTAACTTTTTAGCATTTGAGATAAGTTTTGAGATTATTTGTCTATCATTGTGTCAATTGTATCTGATTGTGTATTTTTTAAATCACACGATCATTTTAAAGTCCTGCTAGCATATCTTCTGGTCTGTAACTGTTCTTTGTCACATAATTTTCTAGAATAAATGGTTTCTTTTAAAGTAGGTGATATGCCATATAAAGTAGGTGATTATATATTATACAAGAGATATGAGTGACATATAATTTGCTAGGATAATTGGTTCCAAGAAAGTAGGTGATACGTCATAGTTTGCTAAATGTTATGATTATATAGTATATATATACAATATATAACCTTTTGCTAAATGGTTTCTCTTAAAGCTATGAGTTGCCATACATATGTTGAAGAGGAATGTTCTCAGTGAGAAGTGGAAACTAGCTCTTGAGGAATGTCCATACCTGATAAAGTCTTCATTAGATTACAGCTGCCAGATTTATGACATTTACGTTTTATGAATGCATTGTTTGTGGCGTAAAGTGGTATATGCAAGTGCACCAAAATTCACGGTTTATAAAATAAGTATTTACGCAATCTTATATGTTGACCTCCAATTCAAAACCTCACAAAAGTACATAATTTTGGCTCGAAACAAATAAAAAAATTGAGTTTTAAACATAAGCAAAAGTACAATAACAATTCAACCATCAAAATAAATAAACAAGGAGCTAAAAAGATAAAAGAAAAAAAAGCTAAATAAATTAAGAGGTAGTTACATAACACGTTTCATGGTTTACTATGAACCTAACGTTCCCGTGCACATAGGTTTTAATATAACATATACACAAAAACACATAAGTCATGCGTAGTAACAACATTCCGTCTGAACAAGTTTTGTATTATAATTACTAAACTCATTCATGTAACAACACATATCAATTAAATACGGCATCAGACTTACAACTCAATACTTCACACAAACATTATGCAATAACCAATAGGACACGGTCTTTGTGGAACGCACAGGTCAAAGTTCAATTTTTCCCAATAAACAAGCACGGTGCAATTGGAAACAAATACTATTGTTAGCAATCAACAAGTATTATAAGCATCCAAATGTGCAATTGCAGCTCAATATATATAATGTCAGGATCGTCAGTAAAGCAAATCAATTAACCTTCTAAAAGGAAAAGGGAGACAAGGGGAGAGAGATGTGAACGAATGTTATCTAAGGTAAGGCGAAAAACACATTTAATGTCAAAAAAAACAAACTTCACCACATCTACAAAAGATCCCCAAATCAAGAACCCTAAATTGAAAACCCCAAATCAAGAACCCTAAATCTCCAAATGAACGGGCCTCATCCAACATCCCAACACCCTAATTCCAAAAATCTCCACCACATCTCGATCACGATTTTTGTAACTAATTTTCCAACAACAGTGTCTTCTAAAGATCTATGGAAGCTTTGTGATAGGCAAGGAGTGGTTGCAGATGTGTACATCGCACGAAAGTTATCAAAATCAGGTCGTCGCTTCGGATTCGTTCGTTTCATCAAAAACCCAGATCAAGCGAATCTATTGGAAGATCTAAACAAGATCTGGATTGGGAGTCATCATCTGTTTGCTTCAATTGCACGCTTCGATCGAAAACAAAACTCACAACCGAATCAATCTCATCAGAAACAATCGAATAACACTAAACCTCACGAAACGGGTCACGCTAGTCACACAACGGGAGGACGATCTTATGCATCTGTATTGAATGGTAAGGAGGGGACTCAAAAGCCAGTATTGGCTGGGCCAATAACAAAAAATATCACCCTCGAAAACTCTGATTTATTGGAATTATCTGATACTTCAAGTGTAGTTCTCGCAAAGGTAAGGGATGTTCATCTAATAATTAATATTTATCGCGTTTTAAAAAAAGAGGGATTCTCTGATTTCAAGTGCAAATACATGGGGGGACTCTGGCTCTGGATTGAATTCAGCAGTGACGAGTCAAGGTTAAAGTTTCAAAAAAATACGGAGATGGAATTGTATTTTACCCAACGAAAACTTGTTTCACATAATTTCATTCCCGATGAGCGAATGATCTGGATCGAAATAGATGGACTGCCACTCAATGCATGGACTACTAATGCATTTAAAAAGATAGCAGGCAATTGGGGAGAAACGGTTTTTGTAGATGAAGACGCTGATGAAAATATTGCAAATGGAAGGGTATGTATCAAAACAAAAATAAAAACTCACATCATGGATTCGTGTCTGGTTTCTATCAAGGGAGTCAGATACCAGGTTAGAGTTCGTGAGTTTGCAAATTGGGTACCTGATTTTGCTTCACTAGACAACATCTCACAACATGATTATGAATCAGAGGCGTCGGGAAATGATCAGGATATACATAGTATAAACGAGTCACAAGAAGAAGGGGAGATCAATGATAAGAAGGAGCAAATGGGTTACGAAATGAACGCTCCTGGTAAATCGGTGGACTCCTTTGAAGAAGGCGAGATCATTGGTGAATCGGATGATGGGTGTGTCAAGGATTGTATGGGAAAGAAATTGGACGATGATGTTGAAAAAGATATTGAAGATTGTTCTAACAATGTTACTGAGAAATGTGGGGTGGTAAATAATAATATGTCTAATAATGTGGAAGGTGAGATTCTTGAGGATCATTTTGATGGTGATCGTGGTAATGATACCATTGAAGATAATGCGGATGTTAACCCATCGACTAACGTCTCTTTGGAAGTTAATATCCCAGAAGTTGCAAATGATTCTAGCATTGTGTCTCCATCTACGCCCCCGGGTAATGATCTAAACATTGCTAAAGAGTCTTGTTCTACGTGGCTTGATTATGTTGGTCCTCTAATTACTGACGAGCTAGATTCTGAAAAACGCTGGAGCTATAGAGATCCCAAAGGGAATATTCAAGGGTCGTTCTCTCTCGCGCAATTACATATGTGGAAAGATTATTTTCCAAGCGATTTACAGATTTGGAGTTATTATGGCAATGTAAAAGAAACTATTCTCCTACACAATGCATTAAAGAGACGAACAAAGAATGCCGGTTAGATCTCTTTGCATTTGTGGTACGTTTCAACGGGTGTTCGGCTTCGTCCATGGGAGGTCTTTTTTTTAGGCGTCGCGTTGGGATCTCCTTTTTGATTTCAGTAGCCGTCGATTTTTTTGCGTGTTTGTTTTGTATCGTTAGAACTTATTCTGTTTCTTTTTTCTTTTGTCTGTTGGATCGATTTGCGTGTGACTTTTTCTTGCTAGCTTCTTACTAGCATTTTTTAATAAAATTTCTAATTGCCGTTCAAAAAAAAAAAAAAAACCTACGCAGTATTTTAAATCAAATTTATGCTATACGAAAAATTAACGAATAAATAACCCACCTACAAAAGTTAGAAAGAATGGTTAAAGTTTATAAAACAAATTTTAAAATATGTTGCTAATTTACCTTGGTTTTTACTTGTCCGCCCACTTAATCCATGTTTAAATGATGAAGCGTAGAACTTAATTAACAGAATATTAACAATTTAAGACTTATCTTTTGTTAGCACCAACAACCCCGACCCCAACTATAAAAACTCCCAATATTTTAAATTTAACGATAACTTTAAAAAATTATTTGGAATTTATCACAAAATATGTCAACATAAACAACCAAAACCCATTGTTGATCAAATGCGCCGATCGTCCCCGAATGCAAGTGACATAAAATAAAACATTTATAATATTTGATTTGAAGACTCTACAAAGCGTCAACGATACGGCCCAACAAGCAGTTGGAGGAACAATATATGGCTACAAACTTTTTAATAACTTTAAAAGTCCCGAGATTTACAAACTTGACATTTTGGGCTGTGAAATAAAGAAATCCAATTTCCTATTTTATCCGCTATGGCTCGGACTTAGTTAAGCGTCCAAGCTTCGATGGTAGATTCCAAATCGCCTTTTCTATTAGCGGTAGAATTTATATCGAAAAGAGGTCAAGACTAACCCCTATCCGTGAAGTATGTGTAATGTTTGAAAGATTTATTTGGACTAGTAGATATACAACATAAACATCGTTGGAATGTCCGATATTAAAAACTTGAAGAACTATACAAAGAGAAGAAGTTGATTTAGGTATATCACCTCCGAATACCGGAATAGGATAATAATGAATTTGAAGACGTAGATATGAACACGTAGATTAGAAATTTTGGAAGATTTAATGATGAGTATAACGGTTATGGCAATGCCAGAACTCACATACTAGAGTACACTAATATGTTTTTCGGTGATGGCCATGAGCCAAGCTCGAAATGTATTAGTAATTTATATATTTTTTAGTTTATAAATGTATGTTAAAATAAAAGTTATGGTTTATTTTTTAGTATTTTTCAGTGCAAATAAAAAGATTATGATTTAATTGTTATATGTTCCGTGTATTTTAATTAAATTTTGAATAATTAACAAATTTTATTAAATAAATTTCGAAGTTAAATTCGAAAAAAAAAAAACCGAGACGTATAAAACCGATTCCGAACATTTATAACCGAAAAAAACCAAACCGGTAAAAAACCGATAACGAAAATTTATAACCGAAAAAAACCGATTCCGAACATTTATAACCGAAAAAAACCAATTTCGGAAAAACCGAAAAAACCGAAACCGGTTATTAGAAAAACCGGTTATTTTAAAACCGGTTTTCTAAAAACCGGAAACCGGTTTTAACCGATTTTTTTGCACCTCTATAGCAGAGAATGTACATGTGACAAGAGCTTCACTTGGGTTGAGGTTGATGTTGATATGCCTAACCGCGACTAATTATACTTTCCAAATTCTATATTTTTTATGATATGCAGCTCAAATGTATCATACAAACGTACTATACATGTTATGTTGCTTCCATTAAACACTTTATTAATGTATATGTTCTTCTTCACATATTTATGAAAAACTCACTGAATTTGATCAAAGTCAACAATTTGAGTCAAACGCTATACATCCACTTAACAGAAATATATCCCAATTTTTAAAAGATTCGTGTCAATCGTACCTATTGTATGATCTTACGGAGCTTATGCAGATCTTACTGGATATTTTTAATACATGATCATCTCCCAACCTCATCAAAGATTAAACTATTTACATCAGGAATACAGTTTGACTATATGACGAAGTCAACTGTATAAACGGAATACTATGAACTAGCTTATCTAACTTCGAAAATTAAGGGTCCGTTTGTTATGGCACTTTGGTATGGGTTTTAAGATGAAAAGACATTAATTGTTCGTTTGGTTCTTTCTTTTGATAAAATGAATGGGCATGAGAATGAAAATTTTATGAGCCATCCTTTTTTCTTTCTCTCTATATATGCGGATCCTCTTTATATCAATTTATATTTTTTGTTATTTTATTATTTAAATAAACTTTTATTATTTAAATAAATTTTTATATTTAAAAAGTATTATAAATAAATATAATTTCTCTCTCCTAAACTCATCTCAAATCCAAATTCTAATGCAATCCCACTTATAAACCAAACGGACCCTAAACTGATCAAAACTAGATAACTAGTACACCTTTGTGAGAAGCACATGTACTAGATTATTTCATCTAGTACAATATCATTTTACGGTAACAGTTTGTTATGTAAATTAACACAGCTTTTAACCCCTAAAAGTCAACTCTGCAGACTGCGCTGGGTTTGTCAAATAATTTATGAAATCCAACTTAAGCTCAACATCATTGCATTGCATTTCATCATATATAAATTAGTCGGCATTATGTTTCGACTAAAAATAGAATGTCAGATTTTTTTAATAACTAATGTGAAAAACATATTATTAAAAGAAAGAAAAGAACAATCCGAATATCATACGTTGATGTTGATACAATACAGCTATCTTACAGAAGACTCATCATCCATCCAGTCTGCTGAAAAAGAAACTGCTGGACCTTGAAACCGACATCGATATTAATGTACCACTGAGACCTGGTATCGGCAAGAGTATTTGGACACTACAAATTGACTTGTGCGATGATACAAATACACAGATACTTGACGAAAGATTTTGTGGATGAGCATTATGCCATGTGAAGGCACTATGATCGGTTCCCAATGAAGTGCAGAAATTCTGAGCCTAATCAGATGAAAACAATCAACAATGTCAAAAAAGCATGTTGCAACAAGAAGCATTTGGTAAGAAAAATAAGTAACATACTATAATGTTTGGATATTTAGAATCGAACATGTTACAAGAAAATGGCAAAATACCATTGTCATCTACCAAACATTATTGTAATTCTATTAGCAGTGACAATGTAAGTATTATATCCATGACGACTCTTGAATTTCATTTGATAACCAAGAATTTCAGTCCTATAGTGTTTCATGTGTAAGAGTGTTGTTGGGTTGTGTCTTAGGATGTTCTTAACCTTGCAATTTTCAAGAATATAACCATAACAGAACAGGGTAGGTGTAACATATACGCATTTTTAAAGTAATGATATGACTAACAGAAAAGATAGAGTAAAAACTTCTTACATTAATTAATTGGGAATTGGCTACTTGGTGGTCTCTGTATTCTTCACGTCTATATGTACCGGACCTCACAATTTGAGGTTTGTGAAGATGTAACAAGACGCAGACCTTTTAACTGAATTATGCTCCGTGGAAGATGACTTATGTCTGTACGTGATATATTTAACTCCCTCAAGCATTCTAAACGTCCAATATCCTCAGGTAAAGTCTCAATCCCAATACAAAAGCGAAGATCTAAATGTTTTAGACTTCTTATGTTACAGATGCTGTTCGGAATATCTCGTAAAAGTATACACTCCATCAGGATTAATGTCTCTAAGCATTCTAATTGGCCAATATCCTCTGGTAACTTCTCAAGATGCCAACAAGATATGATTTCCAGACGTTTGAGATATTTCAACATACAAATGCTATCCGGAAGAATTTCAATCTTTATAGACGATAGTGTTAGCTCTTCTAAACACTCTAACTGGTCAAGGTTCTTGGGAGCCTCTGGAATACTGCCTTCAAGTGTAAGCTTTCTTACACACTGTAAACTACATATGCTTCCAAAAAAAATCTCAAGGTTTGTGCAAGCACAAAGACCTACAGATATAAGCCTCTCAAGATTTCCAAATGATGAAGCTTGATCTTCTTTGTAGTAACACGAAAACTTAAACTTCGGAAAATCATTGACAGAGTGCAACGGGCATACATCTATTGGTTCTGCAATCAGATGTAACTCCGATAAAGAATCATGATGCTTATCAAGCTGCTTGTCAAACCAAAAAGATTTAAACCTCCCACAACCACTCAAGTCTAAGAAGACAAGCCTTTTCAGACATTCAACAGGAGCATTAATTTTTACCAGATTACAACAGTTTTCAAGATTTAACCTTTTGAGATTTGGAGTGAGCCCAAGGTCAAGGATCGTCAACTGTGAATGACTGAGGTTGAGCTCTTCAAGCTTTAGACTTTCAATGGGCATTTGAAGTTCTACCAAATCATTACACCCTCCGAGCATAAGCGTCTCAAGATTCGGAGTATTCCCGAGGTGAATGGTCTTCAACTGTGAACAACTCAGGTTGAGATATTTGAGCTTTAGACTTTCGGCAGGCATTTCAAGTGCTACCAAATCATTACAGCCATCGAGTATTAGCTCCTCAAGATTCGGAGTACTCCCGAGGTGAATGGTCTTCAACTTTGCTAGACTGAGGTAGAGCTCTTTGAGCTTTAGACATTGCATTTCAAGTTCTACCAAATCATCACAGCCATCGAGTATTAGCTCCTTAAGATTCGGAGTACTCCCGAGGTGAATGGTTTTCAACTTTGAATGACTGAGGTTGAGACTTGCGAGCTTTAGACTTTTGGCAGGCATTTCAAGTTCTACCAAACCATTACAACCATCGAGTGTTAGCTCCTCAAGATTCGGAGTACTCCCGAGGTTAATGGTCTTCAACTTTGAATGACTGAGGTCGAGAAGTGCGAGCTTTAGACTTTCGGCAGGCATTTGAAATTTTACCAAATCATGACAGCCTTTAAGTTCTAGCGTCTTTAGATTCAGAGTATTCCCGAGGTGAAGGTTTGTCAGCTTTGAATCAGTGATTTTAAGATATTCGAGCTTTAGACAATGATCAGCAGGTATATGAAGCTCTCCGAAATCATTACAAAATTCAATAGTCAACTGCTCAAGATTTGGAGATAACCTAAGGTCAAAGGTCCTCAACTTTGAATAACTAATACTGAGGAACTTGAGCTTATGAAGAACCTAAGATAAGTAGAAAAAACAATTAATATTGGTACAGTAACAAACCAATAGATATATAGGATCATAATGAATGATGAAAAACAACAAATGAACCATTATTCTACCTTTTCTTCTCCATCTTCCCAAAGTTGAACAATATTGCTCTTATACATATCAAGTCCAACAAGATGTTTTCCTTGAAATGTATTCGGTAAACTCGAAAAAGGAAAACCACACCATCTCATAAATCGTAAGGAACTTGGAAGGTATTCGCTAACTTTATCAAATTTCCAGTTTCTCCTCTTCCAGTATACAAGATCTATGTGAATAAATCTAAGATCCTTCATTTTTGCTAGACCTTTTATTACAATTTCATCACTGAAACGCGGTGACCATAAGGATAGAAGACATTTTGTTGCTGCAGTACCCTGAAATCGAAAAGATAATGACCATGATTAAATTCAAATAATAGCCCTTAATTTTGTCGGAACCCTAAATTTCAAAACGACCAAAATCACTGAAAAGCATGAATCAATTGATCAAATTGGGGAAACTTTTAAAGAGATAAACAAAAAGGAACATAAGAATTCGAATGTGTTTTTGATATGAAAATTGACAGCAACTTATACTTTGTCTAAGAAGACCGAACCAGCAATGAATGTTTCATTTTAGACGAATCCCGAGACTTTTCAAACGATTAGATCAAAGATAAAATACCAGGAAACCACATGGACCAAAAATGTAACTCTCAATTTTATTAAGGGCTAATGGCTTGATAATGTATCATAGTTGTCTTGATTTCCTTCTATATGTATCAAACAAATTTTTTTTGCTATTCTATGTACTAAACTTGCATATTTTTTTTAATTTTATGACCATTTGCCCTTCATTTTATTAACCCGGGAGGGGAAAAAAGGTCATAAAATACACAAAAATACCAAAAATGCAAGATAAGTACATAGAATAGCAAAAAAATTTGTTTCATACATATAGAAGGAAATCATGACAACTATGATACATTTAGAGTCCATTAGCCCTTTTATAAATTCATAACTTGATCCTTACCGGGTCATTAGTCAATATATACTCAATTTCCTCATTAATCCACAATCGGCTATGTTTATGAGGTTCATTGGGGTGCAAACGGCGAACAATATTCCTACCCATTTCTTCTAAATGATCATGCATCCCCAAATACCCATTTTTAGAAATAGTTATAAGAGATTTCTGCTCAAGAACTCTTAAACCAACTTCAGCATGAAATCCACAGCTTTCAATCACTCTAATTGCATCTTTTTTGCCCCGACCTTTTAGTATGCATGCAACATCTAAGAATATTTCTTTGTATTCCTTCTCTAGACCATCAAAGCTTATTTCCAATCTATCCATAGTTGCCGTTAATGGAATTGTTTTTAGTCTTTCTATGGCATTTATCCAATAAGGCTCACTTTGACCACAAAGAAATGAACCCATAACTTTGATTGTTAAGGGAAGACCATCAGCATATTGTAAAACTTTTCCTGATAACTCTTCGTACCCTTGAATCGGATTCTCTCTTCCAAACGCATACCTACTGAAGAGGCAACCCGCTTCCGCTTGAGATAACAAAGTCACATTATAAATCAAGCTCACTCGATGGGCTACCAGCACTTGCTCATCTCTTGTTGTAATTATAACTCTACTTCCTGGCTTAAACCAATTAAGGTCACCAGCTAACGCCTCAAGCTGGTCTTTATGATCGACGTCATCAAGAACAAGAAGTACCTTTCTACCACGTATCCTCCTTTGCATCATACTTTTTCCGCCAGAAACACTGCTTACTTCAATGTCTTGATCCTTTAAAACATCTGAAAGTACTTGTTTCTGCAACTTCGTTAGACCCTCCGAAGAGGCTTTTGAAACTTCCCTGACGTTTTCAATAAAGCTTTCACCTTTGAACTGAATGGATATCTGATCAAAAATAGCCCTTGCCAAAGTTGTCTTCCCCGCTCCTCCCATCCCCCATATCCCTAGCATGCGAACATCACCAACACCAGGTTCTAAGGATGAAATTACTTTGTTTACACGGGTCTCCATGCCTATTAAATTTCCATCGGTGCTCGAGTTGATGACACGTAACTCTAGCGAAATCTCTGCAACTATTTTCTGTATGAACTTAGCTTCATGCCTATATGTTAAATAAAGATTCAATTAGCTTGTGAAAATTCTTGAACAATTTTCAGATCTATAATACTGACATACAATCATACATGAAGTAAATGGTGATATAAGTATATATGATTATTACTATAGTTATATAGGTGAAAACTTATCTGTGGTCTCATACCACGGATTGTAAGTTTACGACAAATGACAGACCAGTGTGTTAAAGAATGACGAACCATATGCTCTAAGAGGTTGTTTGCTAAAAAAGTTATTATAGATATGATGAAGAAATTACCCATTAGCAATGCTTTTCAGTTCCCAGCCAGCCAAATCAGATGCTTCTTTCAAAGCCTCCCTCCATTTCCTTGCAGCTTCATCCTCTTTATGTTTGGCAAATGCATCTCCAACTGATCCACACTGTTTGCGAACTTCAGTAGGCTCCACACTGTAGAACACGGGATAAGCAGTGTGCTCGTCCATCGTCTGGCATTCCATAATCTTAACAAGCTCTTCCAAGCACCAAGATGAAGAAGCATAGTTCTTGGAGAAAATAATGATGTAGAATTTCGAGTCTTCAATGGCTTCAATAAGCTC
Source organism: Tanacetum coccineum (assembly GCA_026074375.1). Lineage (NCBI taxonomy): Eukaryota > Viridiplantae > Streptophyta > Magnoliopsida > Asterales > Asteraceae > Tanacetum > Tanacetum coccineum. The sequence continues at coordinate 17,350 of BQNB010032347.1, read as the reverse complement.
ATCACTGATCATTTTCCCTTGCTTAATATTCTCATCATCCTTGTAAGTTACAATGGATTTCTGCTTAAGAGCATGATAAAGATGATCAACAAAGTTTTTACGGGTGTCTTCGCCTCTAAAACTCAAAAAAACATCGTACTTAAAGCTCTTTTGAATCGATGAAACTGAAGTAGAAGCCATGGGAAGATTGGTTGAAAGAGTTTGTGTGAAAAAGTCTTTTGTGTTTGTGGAATGATGATGTTGAGAAATAAGAGCCACTCATATGGTCTTTTGGTCAATGAAAAAAAGATAAGATTCACTGTTTGAACTTCCAACCCAATGACCAATACACACACCAGGCTTTTGATATTAACAATGGTCCAAAAGACCATTAATTGTTTCATGAATGATATCATAATCATTACATAAATTTTATGTCAGTCACTTTTCAGATCATATAGAATTTTCTACAAACAATGTTAAATAATAGTTGGTAAAGTATATAGAGTCAGTTCCCAAAACCACAGGTACAACGCACTAAAATGTTCAGGAATGCACCAAAAGATGCTAAGAAAAGCACAAAGATTTTCGACTGAATATTTGCTTACAAGTACATTGAGAGCATGACTGTTTTGATGGAGTATCACAAGTTGTATGCTAAAATGACATCCATTTATTACTATCAAATGTCATTGAAAAACTATAGTACCTCTTGTAGAAACACTAAACTCAGGTCTAAAGTTTGTTCATTAGTAAAAAAAATGGGCTGGACTACAACTTGATTTTTGAAAGGCTTCCGCTTTCTTTCCTCTACTTTCCAGTACAGACAAGTTCAGGTGGGCCACTAAAATGGACCGAATCAGAATTGGAAGAGTGGGCCGAGGAGGTGGCAGGAGACACATGTTCAGGTGGAGATGGATGGGAAGTTTCGGTTTCGAAGTCTAGAAATGTGTAAGATGATGAAAGCTAAAGAGTTGTGGGAGAATCTGAAAAAGATCCTACATGAAAATAAGCACAACTGAACTATTCAGCTTGGCAACAAGTTACTAAACCTTGATTGTGTCGACTCGTCTATAACCGAACTATTTGCTTATTGAAACTGATAAATTACTCATCGCTTATAACAACTTGTTTCATTCACTAAATCAAATAACACGTTTGGATAAGCGGTCAACAACAACAATAATACCCAATCCCGCCAGAGCAACCCGAGTGTAAAGGGACTGCTTCCGGAAGACATCCGGCAAGAAACTATATCACTATAAACCTATATGAAACTTAAAACCTAAATCCTAAAAAAGTATATAAAACCGCAACAACCATATTAAGAAAGAAATTGAATAAAAGTATCCCAAAAATTAATCACTTTAACAAATGAATCACCAAAATAAACAATCAGTTTTACCTTTAGCATTATTATCCCGCTCCTTAACCACTTCAACCTTGGTCGTAACACCTCCTCATTGTACTCATCATGATCTGAATGAGCAACAGTAAGCGTCTCAATCTCAAACTCATCATCATTACCATCAACAACTGTCTTCACATCAGCAGCTAACGGAACATCTGCCGAATCACGATTCGATGTAATACTCGGTGTGATTTGGGGTTCTATTTTTGATGAAATGAATTTGTGACGCCTGTGTAACAATGTTTTCCAAATTATTATTTTTTTTTTTTTATAGATTTTCCAAATTAATTTTTTGAATTCAAAGTTGGGTACATTTTTTTTTTAGGGTAAATTACACTATTGGTCCTCAAACTCCACCCCGTTTGCCCGTTCAGTCCTCCGTTTTGAAAATCGGTGGAAATGATCTCAAAAGTTGTCATTTTGGTGCGTGTTTGGTCCCAAAGGATGAATGGTCGTTAAGTCGCTTCGTTAGTCATGGGCATTATTGTAATTTCACATTAAAAGTAGTATAGTGGACCGTTGGTCCCTAAGTATAAATTTTTTTTGTGTACACGTGTACACACTTCCCATCACATCAGCATTTATTATTTTTACTATTCACTTCACTTAATTTTACTTACACCTCTCATCCCTATCATTTCACAAGTTTATTCCCGCTCGAATCATATTCCTACTCTCTCACAAATCATTCACACAACCATATTTACTATATTTTTCTGCAATCAACCCCTACATGCAATGGTGTTAGTGAGGCACACGAGATGGAACCACCGCATAAAACAGTGGACGGGCACCACCATCAACTCATCGAAGATCTCGAAGCGGCTTATGGTAATTATTTGAAGTCCTTTTGCTCAAAGTTGATTTTTTTACAAATGTAGTGTTCTTTACTTGTTTTAATTTCGATTTATTAAGTTAGGTTTTGATTTTGATTTTCAGATAATGCACCCAATATGTTTTCGATTCTAATACATCACGGTAGAAAATTTCAAAGCTATCCAGGCCGAATGTATGTCAGTGGTCGTGTCGATATATTTGATATGGTGGATATCGATTTGTTTACTATGGTTGCGCTGGACATGTTGGTTCTTAAATTAGGTTACACAGGTAAATCTGAGACCATGTTTATAATTATCTTAGACCACTTACCAGTCTAGATGAAGGGTTGTATGCTTTGGCTTGCGAGGAGGATGTTCGTTGCCTGGCTACCCTTGTTAGGAGCTTTAAGTTGATTGAGGTGTATATAGAACATGGTGTTACTGCTTTATACTCTTACCTTATGGCACCACGGTTTAGGGCAACATTAAAAGAGATTAATGATGAGCCTGCTGGTAGTATTGCAGCAAACAGAACTGAAAAAATGTTGTTGTTGACCTGGCATGAGTCTAGTGAAACACCTAAGGAACATGTTTGTGACTCTATCACACCTAGCTCTTTGCCACAACCTGATTGTATTTTAACCCTTCCCACTGATGAGTCTGTTATCACATATACACAGTTGAGTGGTGTACAGGGAGTTGACACACAAAGCCATGTTCTCTCCACAATCCAATCACAGTTTAGTGACATAAACCTGAGTTTTGTCTCATAACAAGCAACTGCTGGTCAGGTTAGATGATGTGATTATGCAATTATCATTTGATGAAACAGAATTGGATGAAGAGGCAGGTTTTGTTGATGTTACGGGGAGTGGTGTGGATAGTTCAAGGTTAAGTCATGATGAGTCATTTGGAGTTGATGACTTGGACTTGAACTTAAATGAGGAACCAGATGTAAACCTAAATGTTTCCCAAGTTGAAACACAATCTGAGCTCCCTGTGTCTGAGGAACCAGATGTTGGTAGAAGTCAGGAACCCATTTTGGCAGAGGTTAGCATTTAAGAACCCATTGTGGCAGCGGTTAGTACTCAAGAACCCATTGTGGCAGAGGTTAGTACTCAAGAACCCATTGTGGCAGAGGTTAGCACTGAGGTACCCATTGTGGAAGAGGTTTGAACTCAGGAATTCAATGTGGAAGATGTTGTACTTGAAGATTATGTGATATCTGGGGAAGAGGCTGCATAGTATAATGGTGAGTTTAATGAATCAGCTCGTAGTGATGGACAGTTCTTCTTTGATGATGAAGGAATAGATACTGAATATGATGTTCAGTCTAGTGAAGATGCAGGTACAGATGATGATGATGATGTAGACGAAGATTTTTTGGTAGATGAAGAGAATGAGATTGTAGAGCCTGATGTTGATGTCCATTTGTTTGGGATTAGCGTGAATCTTCCTTTTGACAACATTGGTGTCACTAATCTAGTGTCGGATGATGTTTTAGAAAGAGAGGACGTGGATGTCATCAATCCGGATGGTTTCGACAGTGACCATGGTAATGATGAACAAACAAATTACAGGAAGAGAAGGTTAGCCGAATTAAGGACAGAAATGAAAGGTGTTATAAATGCTAGTGGTCAATGGAAGTACTCGTTTTACACTGGCCAGAAATTTTCAACTCCAAAAGAGGCTAAAGACAGAGTCTACCTGCATTCCATTGAAAGCAGAAGGAATTTGAAGCTGTATAAGAATGATGGTGTAAGGATAAGAGCAAGATATGATGGAAAAGTGTCTGTATTTACAATGTCACAAGGTGATGGACCAACTGGCCCAAATCATAGAATGGAACCTGGGCCTAGTGGATCAAATGGCCCAACTACTAGGAGTAAAAAAAGGAAGAATACAGGTACCAATGCTGACAGTCAAGCATCTTCTTCTAGTTTAAGGCAGTTCAAGACCAGCTTCAACGTGAGTTGGAGGTTCAGATCTGTATGAGCAAAGCTTTCAGAGCTAAAGCTAAAGCTGAAAGAGAGATTAGAGGAGATCACGTTTTGCAGTATTCTATGCTTAGAGACTATGTTGTTGAGTTACAATCTACAAACCCTAACACCACTGTCAAAATTGCAGTTGAAAGGAATACTTATCCTTCTTTGCCTACTAGGGTGTTTTAGAGAATATACATTTGTTTGGGAGCATTAAAACTGGGTTTTAAAGCCTGCAGAAGAGATCTGTTAGGCTTAGATGGTGCTTTCATGAAGGGGCCATTTCCAGGCCAAGTATTGGTAGCGGTTGGACTTGATTCAAACAATGGAATTTACCCATTGGCCTATGCGTTGGTTGAAGCTGAAAGTAAGAGTTCATGGTGCTGGTTCTTGTAGTGTTTGGGTGATGACATAGATCTGCATCCCAATTCAAATATCACATTCATCAGTAATAGAAAAAAGGTTAGTATTATGGTTGACTAGTTGAATTCTTAATTACTGAATTATATGAATTAGAAACTGATTAATGAATTGGTTCATGCAGGGTATCATTCCAGCCATTAAAACTGTGTACCCAAGTGCAGAACACAGATATTGCTTGCGACACATACATGAAAACATGAAGCAGGGATGGTGTGGACAAGCATACAAGGATTTGTTGTGGAGAGCTGCATCTGCTACAAATGTTAGGGATTTTGAAAAGTGTATGTTGGAACTTAAGACGATGAATCCTAAGGCACATGAATGGTTGAACAAGATACCAGCAGAACATTGGGCTAGATCTTATTTTTCAGGTAACACATAAATGCTGGGACTAACCGTGTAATTTTCTTAATGCCATCACAGTTTTTACTGCTTTCATATTTATGAGTATTAGGTATAGTTGTATAGCATTAAATGATATTGTATTTTTTGATTTGTAGGTAGAGCCAAATCTGATTTATTGCTCAACAACATCTGTGAGGTCTTTAATGGTAAAATAGTTGGAGGTAGGGACAAGCCAGTGATCACACTTTTAGAGTACATCAGGGAGTATTGCATGAAGAGAATTGTGAATGTACAAGGTGTGATTGATAAATGTACTGGTCCTTTGACCCCTACTGCAACCAGAATCATGGAATCCATCAAGAAAGAAGCTCATTTGATGAAGGTGCAATGGAATGGAGCAAATAAGTATCAAGTTTCAGGTTCACTTGGTGATCAGTGTGTTGTGGATGTAGTGAGTATGACATGTTCATGTAGGAAATGGGAATTGACAGGGATTCCTTGTAAGCATGTTGTTGCAGCTTGTTGGAATATGGCTCTGAATGACCGGGCGGCACCACCCCCAGAAACTTGGGTAAATCCTTGTTATTGGTTGAGTACATGGAAGGAAACATACTCTCACAAGATACAACCAATTTGTGGGACCAAGTACTAGGAGAAGTCCACATGTCCAACAACACTTTTGCCACCTAATGCAACAGGTGCCTCATGTAGGTCCGAACCCAGGAAGAAAAGAAAGAGGTCCAAACACGAGGATGAACCATTTGGTGAAAGAATGGGTAAACTGAGCAGGAAAGGAATAACCATTACATGTCAATCCTGCGGAAACACTAGACACAATAAGGCAACATGCAAAGGACAAGGTCGAAAGGCAACAACAAGTAGTTATTTTATCTTCAAGTTATAAGTGTGTCTTTGATCTAAACATCATGGAACAGCTTACAAGGATTTTTTTTAATATAGGTGGCAACAATGCAGAAGCCAATGGTAGTGCATCTAGGCAAGCATAACAAACAGAACCTGCAGTTGGTCAAGATGGTTCAGGTGGATCAGGTGTTGGTGCTGTTATAGGTTTGTCTACTGCTGCTGGTGAAGGTGGTCAAGGTAGTGTAGGTGTTGCCAATCAAGGTTCATCCCACAATAGATGGACAAAGAGTAAAGTACAAACAGAAAGAATGAGTCTACATAAAAGAACTCCCACTCAACCTGCAAGTCAACCTTCTACCAGTTTTCAAGTGCCAGTGAGTGAAATAAGGAATGCAGATGGAAGAGAAAGATGGTGTACCAACACAATCAAGTGCAGCAGGTGGTGCAAGTGAATGGTCTTTTCTGTAATTCCAAAAACTAATCTGTTTCAGGAGAGTGTATATCTGTAATTCAAGTCCACATAAGTGGAAAACATCAAAGTCCACATCTGTGGCAACTGTCTAAGTCCTTTTAGAGGCAAACATAAAAGTCTACTTAGGTGGCAAATCGATAATTGCACTTGTGTAGGACTGATTTAAGCTGTCCGCGACCTATTTAACTTATTATGGAAAAAACTACCCAGTAGCATGACAGGTTATACACACTTGGTCCATGATGTGGAAACCAGTTTGCCCGTTTTCAAAACCATATAAGTAGCATGAGTGGTTATACACAGCTTGATGTGGAAATCAGGTTTGCCCGTTTGGTACCTATATAACAGTGAATGTTGTTTGTTACACGTGTTACTACGTTTCATAGTCTATTGAATTGGCAGATAAGTCAAAGTCATAATTTAGTTGCAAAAGCATGTCAGTATCACAAGAGTTTATACACACTTGGTCCCAGATGTTATAACTGGGTATACCTGGTTGGTCCCTATTTAACCGTGATTGTTATTTGTTACACGTGTAACTACATTTCGTATTTCCATTGGTGGACAAAAGGGCTAGTTTGTTGGCGGGCTAATCTCTAGGCGGGAAAATAAAGAATTGTGGTCTTCCTTACACGATTAGTCCCTGAGACCTAAATTACACACCATTGGACCATCAGACCTAGATACACCATTGTACCCCCAAACACAAGTATTTAAATCTGTTTGTTTTCTTATACAAACAATTCGAAGAAAGATATTTTAGTTAGTAAGACATGTCAAAGTCAACAAATACTCTTTGCAACATTCAGTATCAAATTTGACCATCCTTATGGAATACTTTGACCATGTTTTTCTTTGTAATGTTAAGATAATGATGAGTTGATTGCTTAGGAGAAAAGACAGAAACATTATGAAGTATCAAAGCCGCTCCTACGGTAATCGCCTTGGCAAACCTCTCCTCTGTAAGCACTTTGTAATGAATTGTATCGGAGATTGTACCAGAAAAGTCTTTGAGTGTTAGTGTGAGATCGCCCAGTGCATTCGGAGTACAAGACTTGATAACTGCAACAACTTTCTCAAGTTTCCAATTCTTGAGAAATCTCTTAACATCTCCAAAACAACCCGTCATGATCCCTTCATCAACATTGACATAGTCAATCGCGCTAAGCCATGACGCACGCGTAAAATCGTCATCCTCACCCACATCCTCAATAACTTTTCTAATATACTCTTCTGGGATGAACATTATAACGTACCCACAAAACAACTACAATACCAACAACACATTATAGTATGATTCAATGATTAACAAACAAAAGTTACAATCATACATTCATGAAAAAACTTTAAGAAACAAACATTTAACCATATATAAACCAAAAGCCAAAAAGAACAACCCCACAAGCCGACCATCTCCCGTTTACGGAGTTCTACAAAAATCAATCTCCTTATGGAGGAACCTGAAGGCACAAGTCCTTCTTCAGCTTAATCACCTCAACCAAAACACCCTTCTGAATACGCTTGAGGTGCTCCCTCGTCTTATAGGCCATCAAATTTTCCGGCAAACGTTCAAGCTCTTCTATTATCGCATGCCTATAATTTACACTTGCAAGCAAATGCCTATGCCTCGTTAAGTTGGAAAGTTTATTTGCTTGCTGAGCTTCCTTTTGCGTCTGCATGAGTTCCTCCAGATGAACAAATCCACGAGCAGCAGAAAAGTGAAAGGGTTTAGGAAGTTAAGGTATGTATGTGTGTGTTTTGGATTTGAAGGGAGATATGCGAACTGGAGTTATATATAAGTGAATATATGGAGATTAATTGATTACACAACGCAATTACTTCATTGGAATGATAAATGTTAAATGCGGCTAAACTGTGACATCACATCATGCACTTATTACAAAGACCAAGCGTGCAAGTAATTATTATGTATTTGGGGAAATGGAATGCCAATACAACGCATTGAGGGACCAACGGTGAAAGTTAAAAACAAACACTAACAAAACCACTTCAAACTATTATCAACGGGCAACGGTCATAAAGTCAGGAGGTCTTTTTTACTTATGAAAAACAGAAACAAACTCAAAATTAGAAAATCATTTCAAGAATATCTTCATCTTTTTTAATGGAAGAATCGAAGAAAAGTCAAAAGAATGTTTCTTTAAAAAGTTAACTGCCATCGTGTTTGGGGTAGTGGCTTCGTTTATGTTTGTTATGAATGAATTAATTGGGGTTTATCTAGTCTCATCAATTGTATGAATTATCCATGATCAGTTGTTGTTCTTAATGACAAATGGTTATACAGATTATTTGACTTTTGCTAAATCATACCAGTGACCCAATTGACTTTCACTAAATCATACCAGTAGACTTTATAAGTGAAATAAATTAACACATTCATCCACAATAATATGACTAGAAACGGAATATATTCATTCCGTCAACCAACACAAAACCACATTCAGCCACATAACCCATTACCTACTAAAAACATCTAGCAAAAAAAGCAACTTCCCTAAACATTCACATTGTACAGTAAACATAAAACCCAAAAACAACCCAGCTGATGATGAGAAATTTCAGCAACTTGCGTCGCTTTTCTTCAACCATAGCAAGGATTTCTTCAAGCTTATTACGTGACCTCAACAACCCTGGGATAATCTGAACAGACATTTGACACATTGGTGGATCATACCACCTGAGGAAGTTGACACAAGTTAGACTCTGAAAAGAGTCGGAAAAAGGATGTGTAAATAAACAAACAAAATGATTTGTTACATATTTTTCGATCGGATCATACTTACAAGTGTAGGAAAACCATAAAAACGACGACCTGGATTTCGATTAGTCCATGGTGTCCTAATCACAGCTTCCAAACCACGCGCACAACGAGGCATTTTATAATTTCGTATCTTATACTTTGCAAACCATCAATTATAATACACAGAAACGAGTCAGGGACCAATCGTGCAAGCGCTAAAGGACAAAAAATAGCAACAGTAAAACACCCGTTGGAAAAAACAAAAAAACCAAAAAAAAATTTATACAGGGACCAATGGTGAAATAATGACAGAAATTTGAATTTACTAAACTGGCCATCGTTGAAAAGTCAAACTAACACTCGTTACGTATAACGGGGCTCGAGAAACCAAACGGGTAACAACAGTGACAAAAAAGGACTAACGACATCGATCCCCGTTATCTAGGGACTGAATCCGCAATCGGGCCTAACCATAAGGACGAACGGTGTAATTTACCTTTTTTATGTGGATAAATGAAAAAGTTGCCTTAGAGTAAAAAACTATATTTTTCTCGCACTATTATTTTATTTTTATTTCTCCAAACCAATTTTCATTCATTAAAAATATAAGTTGCGAACTTTCATCTCTTGGCTCAAGCCAACGAATTGGCATTGGCGTCGGTAGGTCTTAGTATATATTTATGGACGAAATGAAGACTAAATATGACTTGATGCATAGCTTTTTCCTTAATCGTAATACTAAAAACACATTTTGATAGATCAGGTGCATTTAAGATGCCTTTAAAAAGATCAATGTTTTTTACAAAAATTAACACTGCATCAACCCCTGGTTCCGTCCCTGGATATGATGGCATGAGTTTGGTTTTGTGCCACATAGGTTGGCACCGAGCAAATACGGTGATACCCGGAGCTCTTATGATTTGTGATTCTTCTATTTGTGAGGTGTGTCTTGAACTTAGACTATGTGTTTGGTGTATCAACGCTGAAGCTTTACACGTCAACACCAGTTTTATGGGTTCGTCAGGTGGAAAAAAAGGAAAAAGAGGTGTTTTAATTTTTATTTTGTTGGTCCGTGAGTGGGGTTGGTATATTGTGGGGTTGGTATATTGTGGGGTATGTTTATATAAAGTGAAATATTTTTATGTATTTGGTTAGGTGATGGACGTTACGACTTAAATATGAAGGTAACGTGGTGTGCTAACAAGTTTATGTGTCAACTAAGGTGAAAGTGAATAAAAGGTGACCTTTACATTTACGGTTATGTTTTACTTTGAGATAAATACTTAGATTGCTTACGTGCTACTTTAAAATAAATATTTTAACGGCAATCAAAATTATTATCGTTAATTCACTGTTACATCACGTTTTTACTTCATCGTCAATGAGATCTAGTAAGACCATCAACTTAACAACCCAAATATATCATACTCATACACAAATATACTTCAAAAAAACCAACATCACACGACTCTCTCCACAAATGAGTCTTGTATACGATCCACTTGTGCTCAAAATTGATCCAAAAAGGGTGATGATGTAGTTTCTTCTAATGAAACACCGTTTTAAAAGGAGCATGTATCGTTACTTATGTTATTATACCCATCCTTTCGTAGGTAACACAAAAATACTACGGTAGAAGATTTTATCAATAAGTTTATTTATAAAATCTCAAATTAAGTATGTTTGAAAAAAAATGTTTGCGTTTGTTACCTTTGGTTTTCTTGCACCCAGTGGTGGCTCAAGGGTAAGGCAAGTAAAGCTAGGGCTTTAGGCCCCCAATTTTTTAAGGCCCCGAATTCTCTAGAACCTTGTATATATACTTAAAGTGAGTCACGTGCTTTTCTGCCGTCATAAAAAAAGTACGATTATTAAAGGCCCCAATTGACTGAGAAATGTTAAATGATCAAAATTTTAGGCTTCTTATGTTTTTACTTTTCGTTTTTCAACCCTACATGTTGTAGAAATTTAAGCCCAAATACATCAAGTATATAATACACTCATTTTTGCAAGAAGAATAAGTAAAGGTTAAATTAAGCCCTATGATAACAAACATTAAACCATTTACATTAATGAGTCGACTTTTTTTTTCACACCCACAAAATATATTTTCAATCTCTAGATTTCTCTCATCTACTCGTGTCAATATTTTGGGATTTAGAATACTGGGAGCATTTAGATATTCGACACTGCCTTGATGTTATGCATATCGAAAAGAATGTTTTTGATAGCCTTATTGGCTTATTATTGAACATTCCGGGGAAAACAAAAGACTGGGTTAATGCTCGAAAAGACATGGTCTCAATGCAGTGGTGGCTCAAGGGTAAGGCAAGTAAAGCTAGGGCTTTAGGCCCCCAATTTTTTAAGGCCCCGAATTCTCTAGAACCTTGTATATATACTTAAAGTGAGTCACGTGCTTTTCTGCCGTCATAAAAAAAGTCCGATTATTAAAGGCCCCAATTGACTGAGAAATGTTAAATGATCAAAATTTTAGGCTTCTTATGTTTTTACTTTTCATTTTTCAACCCTACATGTTGTAGAAATTTAAGCCCAAATACATCAAGTATATAATACACTCATTTTTGCAAGAAGAATAAGTAAAGGTTAAATTAAGCCCTATGATAACAAACATTAAACCATTTACATTAATGAGTCGACTTTTTTTTCACACCCACAAAATATATTTTCAATCTCTAGATTTCTCTCATCTACTCGTGTATGACTCTTCAATCAAAAAGTTGCTTTTAAGAATGCTTTATTTTCCACTAAAGAAATTGGTAAAAAAAACGAACGTAGAATGAAAAATGAAAGAAAAAACGAGTTAATTGTAAAAATAGAAAAATATGATGATGGTGATGATGATGATGGCATGAAGCTATAAAAACCGGCGAATAGGCTTTAGATAGTAAATTTGACCAATTTAGATTGTATAAATGCATCTTTAGTTTATCATTTAGCATTGAGAATTTGAAATCCCTAGATGATAAAAAGCTAAAAAAGTAGTTGTATGAACCTTAAATTTTTGTAACCCATATAATAAAAATCGTTTGGATATTAACGGTATATATTTATTTTTAAAACAAAGAGTTTTGAGAGTACTTATATATGTGAAATTTGCTATATCGATTGATATACTTAGTCAAATTAAATCTAAGTTCTTACTATAATACTTATATGGCGTATAAAATAATGTTAACCATTTCGGTAACAGTTTCTTCATGAGAAATTTCAAAAACTAAAGTTAATTAAAGTTATTTACGATTGAAAGTGTCACTAAAAGATTAGATTTATTTGCTCATTTATTAATTAAAAATAAAATATTATAATATATTGATTTCGAGATACAAATCAATGATTTCACATAAAAAGGTTAAAAAAGTAAATTTTATATATCGATTTTCGAAAATAACTTTGCTAAAAAGGCCCCGTTTTAAAGTTTCGCTTTAGGCCTCCGAGAAGGTTGAGCCGCCCCTGCTTGCACCCTAGGCGGTGGAGCTACTCAGCCGAATTCAACGGGTTATGCACAGCAATGTTATGACACCTAGATCTACGGATATGGTTTTTAAACGTATTGGCTTCGCAATTCAAAAAGGTCTAGCGACGCAGCTTGTTGCCCGCTTGTCTTTCACCACTATGCAATTTTTTTTATTGTAATTAAATATAAGTCGCTAAACCATAAAAAGTCAAAAACTGTATGCAACTCATTGTAAATTCATCGAAATCTATTTCTTTACCTAAAAATATATATATGAACATTTTAATACAAAGCGCCTCTGGTTCAAAAGAAGTAAAAAATACTGAAAAACAAGCAATTTTAAATTTATAATATAAAGAGTAAAGTGCATAATACATCCTTGTGGTTTTCAAAAAGACCATCTCACGTCCGTGACCGATACTTCGCTCAATTTTCATCAACCAGTTAGTAAAAATGAGAAACCGTACATCCCTGAGGACGAACGGTGCAAATATTTTGTCATTTAAAATGAAAATAGTAAGGCAAAAATACATTCATGTGGTTTGCAAAAAGTATGTCTCACATCCTCACGTAACGAGCATTTTCCCCTTTAATTGACAAAATATTTGCATTGTTCGTCCTCAGGGATGTACGAAAACTCACTTTTATTAACGGAGGGATAAAATTGAGCGAAGTATAGGTCAGGGACGTGAGATGGTATTTTTGGAAACCACAAAAACGTATTATGCACTTTACTCTAATAACAACTTGCTTCATTCACTAAATCAAATAACATGTTTGGATAAGCGGTCAATACCCATTCCCGCCGGAGCAACTCGAGTGTAAAGGGACTAGAAGACATCCGGCAAAAAACTATATTACTATAAACCTATATGAAACTTAAATCCTAATACAAAAAAGCGCAATAATAATCATATTAAGAAAGAAATTGAATAAAAGTATCCCGAAAATGAATCACTTTAATAAATGAATCACCAAAATAAACAATCAGTTTTAGCTTTAGCATTATTATCCTCGGGCGACCAAAAGTCCTCAATATCATCATCAACAACCACCGAACCCAGATCCACTTTACTCTTACCCGAACCTGAACCAGACCTCAAAATCTTCCCATCATTCTCATCATCATCTGAATGAGCAACAGTTAGCGTCTCAATCTCAAACTCAACATCATCATCATCATTACCATCAACAACCGTCTTCACATCAGCAACTAGCGAAACATCTGCTGAATCACGATTCGATGGGGTTCTGTGTAACAATGTTTTCCAAATTAATTTAGATTCAAAATTTGGTATATTTTTTTAGGAAAAAGATCATCTCATGTTCAAATGTACATAAGGGGTAATGTTCTGCTTCATCTGATTATACATTTGATTTTTTAATCAAATGTAAATGTACAATAAGATAAAGCAGAACATTACCTCTCATCCTTATCCATTTTTTTACGTGGACGAATGAAAAAGTTACCTGACAGTAAAAAATATATCTTTCTGACACTACTATTACTTAATTTTTATTTCTCCAAACCAATTTTCATTCATTAAAAATATAAGTTGCGAACTTTCATCTCTTGACTCAAGCCAAGGAATTGGCATTGGCTTTGGTAGGCCTTGGTATAAATTTTGAACAGAATCAGGACCAAATATAACTATATGCATAATTTTTTTGAATCGTAATAATAAAAACACATTTCGATAGACCGGATGCAATTAAAATGGCTTTAAAAAAATCAATGTTTTTTACAAAAATTAACACTGCATCTAAAAGATCAACGGGGTTCCAAGGAACCCGTGGGAATCCCCTGGTTCCGTCCATGGATATGATGGCATGAGTTTGGCGTTGTGCCTCATAGGATGGCACCGAGTAAATGTGGTGATACCCGAAGCTCTTAAGATTTGTGATTCTTTTATTTGTAGGTTGTGTTTCGAACTTAGACTATGTGTTTGGTGTATTAAAGCCGAAGCTTCATACGTCAACATTAGTTTTATGTGTAAGCTGAGGTGAAAGTGAATAGGAGGTGACCATTACATTTATGGTTATGTTTTTACTTTGAGATAAATACTCTGATTGCTCACGAGCTACTTTAAATAAATATTTTAACGACAATAAAAATTATTATCGTTCATTCACTTTTACATCACGTTTTTACTTCATCGTCAATCAGATCTAGTAAGATCATCAACTTAACAATCCAGATATATCATACTTACACACAAATATACTTAAAAAAACCAACATCACACACTCTTTCCACAAATGAGTCTTGTATATGATCCACTTGTGCTCACAATTGATCAAAAAGGGTGATAGGGTAGTTTCTTCTAATGAAAACGCCGTTTTAGGAGGAGCACACATCGTTACGTACTAGTTTTAATCCTCGTGCACGCACGGGGTTTATACATTATTTTTTTAAATATAGTGTAGAGATATATATAATTTTTATTTTTTCTATTTTATAAGTTATGAAAGTTTAAAGGGTTACTTGTTTTTTTTATAAAGTTATAATAAACAATTTTAAATTTATAAATTTACACTTAACTCTATATAATTTATTTATAATTAAACCACTCAAGTTTTATTAATTACCTTTTTTTTTCTTCAAGTTTTTGTTTTTATAAATTTGACACATATATTTTTATGTGTTTTTTTCTTCATCAGCTTTCTCCATCAAAATAATGCCAATTTTGAAAGTATTTAAGCTTTTTAATTAAACATATATTTAAAAAAAATAAAAATTAGAAGCATCATTCCTAGTAAGGAAAGATTCTTTTTTTTAATGCAAAAGTCCTCACTTTTCGTTTTCCCTTACTAGGTAAAAGATGTTATTATACCCATCCTTTCGTAGGTAACACAAAAACACTACGGTAGAAGATTTTGTCAATAAGTTTATTTATAAAACCTCAAATTAAGTATCTTTGAAAAAACTATTTTGAATTCAAAAAAAGTGAAAGAAACTATATGCAACTCTTTGTAAATTCATTGAAATATATTTCTTTGCCCAACAAAATATGCATTGAACATTTTAATGCAAAGTGCCTCTGGTTCAAAAGAAGCAAAAGATATTGAAAAATTAGCAATTTCAAATTTATAATATAAAGAGTAACGTGCATAATACATCTTTCTGGTTTTCAAAAAGATCATCTCACGTCTCTGACCTTTTTATCGCTCAATTTTTTATTCATTCTTGATTAAAAGTGACACACCATATATCCCTGAGGACGAACAGTGCAAATATTTTATCAGTTAAAGAGAAAAAAGTGAGACAAATATACATTCATGTGGTTTGCAAAAAATATGTCTCACATCCTTACGTGAACAACATTTTTCCTCTTTAACTAACAAAATATTTGGACTGTTCGTCCTTAGGGATGTACGGTGGCTCACTTTTACTAACGGAGGGATGAAAATTGAGCGAAGTATGGGTTAGGGACGTGCGACGGTCTTTTTGAAAATCACAAAGATGTATTATGCGCTTTAGTCTAGTAAAAAATTTCTTTGTATAAAGTTTGGATTTTGTTTTACAACCAAATTTTAATAAATAAAAAAATTAAGGTGAAAGTGAATTACTATTAAGTCGTGTACTATATCACACATGTTTGTAATTTGTGTTTATTTCTAGTCTTGTATCTTTTCTTTTTAATTCTTAGCACTTTGCCAGTAGCTTTTTATTTATATATATCTATGCCGTTAAAAAAACCTACACGGGTTTGATAATTGATTTGGCGAAGTTTCAATTCTTTGTTGTGGTCTAATTTTCTAAAATGTGCTTCTAAGCTTCACTTGTAAGGCGGGGCAACATGGTCGACACCACCACACACGAACGGTAGGTTTTGCACGCGAACAACCATGACGAGGGATGGTGACGTTTGCTCGTTTGTTCGATGAAGGTCTTCACTTAAAGAAAATAAAAGGAAAATGGGAGGTTGTATGGGGTATGTTTTGATGTTTGTGAGTGTGTGGATATATTGTAAGGTATGTTTTCTATTAATCGATGTATGAAACAACTCAAAAATAAATTTTCATACTCATACATATTCCAAGAAAGAGAGCTAAGTAAAGATAATATATGCAATTTTTTGACCGGATAGGTTTCGGGCTGTTTGGATTTGCAAGAGGAAACCTTGCTTATTCTAGGTTTATGTTTACAGTCTATCCTCAATATGGAATAAGTCTAGATTCTAAAGACCTAGATCAAGTCCTTGCCTTTGTACATGAGTTTGAAAGGTCAGACCTCATGAAATCTGGCAACAAAGTGTTTAGCATCACCTATTTAGTCGCATATGCTTTGACGTCTAGTCATCACAGCATAGACTACAAAAAGAAAGAGTATATCAAAATGGATGATCTCTTTACTGAATTTGGTAGTGTTGAAGGTAGCAAATTTGCCACAATAAAACCTATTGATGAAACTTGGGCAATTAACATTGCTAAAGATAAAAGATTGATTGGTCAAAAATCATCAACTCAAGTCAGAAAAAATAAATTACACATTGGAGAAGTACCCCACATTGGAGAAGCATCTTCTTCAAATATAGGGAAAAGTATGAGAAAAATGTCTCAAAATATAGACTCTCTAAAAGAAGATCTCCATAAGATTCTTCACGGATGAGTTGTTTAAAATCTGTAACTGTGCCCTACCCGTACATATACAAAAAAGGAAAAATCCTAAACTTGAAGAAATTAAACGAAGGAGTAGATCCTACATCTAGAAAGTATGTTTTCAGCACCGCTAATGTAACACCCCCAAATTGGGTCGCAGCGGAATAAGGGTCCGGGGCGTGTTACTTCTCAGATCAACAACACAAGATAATATAAGAATG